>WFMF01000008.1:538599-772034 GCA_011033025.1 Beroe forskalii | reverse complement strand
CAAAGGAAAATGGCAATATCATTGGTTCAGTGGTTTCAGGGCATAATTTATGACCAGATACACCCATTTGACCACCCCTGGGCATCTACCAATAAGGGCGAAAAAAGGATTTTGAAAAAAGCGATTTTTAACCCCCCAAAAGGAAAATGGCGATTTCGGGGTTTTGAAGTATGGTATTCTTTTTTGGTCGTCCGGATGGCGTGCAATTTTCAGCTCAATCGGCCAAGGCTTTGTTTCGGATTTGGTGCCTAGAAATGAAGACACGCCTGGGTCACTGTTTTGAAGGGAAAAATAGTTTTTTGGATTTTAAGGAAAAACAAAGGGAAAACTGGCGAATATCATTGGGTTTAGTGGTTTCAGGGCATAATTTATGACCAGATCCTTCTATTTGACCACCCAGAGACATCTACGCCCTAAGGGGCGAAAAAAGGCAATTTTAAGCCAAAAAAAGCGTTTTTAAACCCCTAACAGACAGAAAAAGGCTGATTTCGGATTCTAGTAGGGGTCTTTCGGTCTCCATGGGGGCGTGAAATTTTTACTCAATCCCCAAAAATTTTTGTTTTGGATCTTGGGTGCCTCAGAAGAAGCACATCCTGGATCACTTTTTAGAGGTAAAAATAGGGTTTTTGGATTTTTCAGGAAAACAAAAGGGAAAACTGGCGAAATCATTGGTTCGTGGTTTCAGGCCTTTTATGACCAGATACACTTCTATTTGACCCCCCAAAAGAGACATCTACGCCCAAAAGGGGGGAAAAAAGGGAGTTTTAAGCCAAAAAAAGCGATTTTTTAACCCCCCAAAAAGACAGAAAAAGGCTGATTTTGGGATTCTGAAGTATGGTATGTCTTTCTTAGGTCGTCCATGGATGGCTGCAAAATTTTAGCTCAATCGGCCAAAGCTTTTCGATTTTTGGGTCTTGGGTGCCTCAGAAAAGAAGAAATCCTGGGTACTGTTTTGAAGGGAAAAAAAGGGTTTTTGGTTTTGGAAAAAAGGAAAACTGGCTTTGCCAAAAACGCGATTTTAACCCCCCATAACAGACAGAAAATGGCTGATTTCGGGATTCTGAAGTATGGTATGTCTTTCTTAGGTCGTCCATGGATGGCGTGCAAATTTTCAGCTCAATCGGCCAAGGCTTTTCGATTTCGGATCTTGGGTGCCTCAGAAATGAAGAACGTCCTGGATCACTGTTTTGAGAGGTAAAAATAGGGTTTTTTGGATTTTACAGGAAAACAAAGGAAAACTGGCGAATAAAATGTAAAATGAGCTTGAAAAAAATGCTCACCCTCTCAAAATATTCCCGTTTAACGAGCTCACAAATATATTGAACTATTCAAATATTTCCTTGCGTTTAAACAAGCACTCTACTGTCACCCGTATTTTTGCAGTGTTTCGTTTGCTTGGGGCTGTTTTAGCTCTGACCTCATAATACGAAAGTCAAGATGAGGTCGTTCTTCATACAGTAGGCTAGTAAAGGGCATTCAATGCGATACTCCGAGATAAGATAATGTTAAAAGGGATATATACCTTAGTACAGGAAATTAAGTAAGCAGAAAATTAAGCACTCAGGCCGCGAAAAATGTTTAATTTGGTGTAACTTCAAAAATTGATATGATAAATAATAAGCAAAATAGCTATGAAAAATGCTTTATTTGGTGTTGCCTAATAATGTGCGTTCTTAATTTTCGGAGTTCTTAATTTTATGTACTACCATATAGCTCCGCTTTTCAGTCTTCGTCCGGAATGCCGTCTTAAGTTGCTCAGAACGACGCTTCAGCTCCTTCACCTTCCGCTGGTGATAGCGGAGGGATTCCTTTAAATCTGCCATCTCTCGTTGGTGACCTTGGCGAAGCCTAGCCAACTCATCTGGTATGTTATTACCAGATGGAGGTAGGGTCATCGACCGTTGTGTTGGAGGTGTCGTTAAAGAAGAAGAAGGAATGTTCTGCGGCTCCTCCGTCCTGGTACGTGGTGGTGGAGGAGGTAGATCCATTGGCACCATTGATGAAGATGTTCTGGGAGTGAGCAGCAGGGATGTCTGCTGGTGCCGGAGGATCAGGAATGGTGATGTCCATCGGTCCAGGGTAGTCTGTGTAACCACGTACCCGCATGTCCGCGTCTGCGGGAGGGTTCCAAAGCCTGGCATCAGGATTCTGCTTGCGCATTACGGAGTTATAATGCAAGGTCAAGTTATTGACGACATACCGTTACACGTAGGTCATCCAACTGGAGAGCAATGCTCTCCAGGGCGTCCACCTTCTTCTTCTCGTATCCTGTGGAAACCTTTGGGGGTTCACACATGACCTTATGGCTTTGTAGACTAGAACTGGTCATGGTTTCAGTTGTGTGGTGGGGGTTTTATTGTGTTTAACAGGGGTTTTGTGATGGATAACATGTAGTTCATGTGTTCGATGAAAACCCTGTCACAGTTCTTTGTAGCCACAACCGTTTCACTGGCAGGATGTAGTCTTTCAATGTCGAGCATTTTACCGATCCCTCCTCGGAGCGTTCTTGTATTCTTCTTGACGCGTGCTGCTTTAGATCCTGTCGAGGGAGCAGTTGTCAAAGGAGGAGATTTCCTTCGGTCCACGAAAGATGAGTCGGCGTTATTCCAGACTGTCCTGGATCATTTCTCCATCCTGAGCTGTAGAATGCCGCACTAAACAACTTACGTTCACAGTACGGCGTTGAGTCCGACTTGAAAGCGTTCATTCGGTAGAGCATGAAACTGGTGATCTCAGGCAGTCAAAACATTCTCAGCTGACGACGATAATCGCATGATTTCCGAAGCTTCATCGTTCATTCAACTTTTCAAACTTGCCTACTAAGTTCTGTTATTCAGTATAAGATATAATCGAGGAGTAGGAGAAAACCACCTAACTTAGGAGGGAAAATAGAAAGCAAGAAAGTAAGAGAATCATCAAATTGAATCATAAACGAATCATAATATCAAAGAAAAATATCGTAATTCTTTGGAGCATAGCAAAGAAATATTTCGAGAAACCAAAGAATTGAACGAAGGCAAGGGAACATCCAGCAAATGAGAGTAACTAGAGGTGACACTCGGAGCATTGAATCTTACTCTTTTAAGCTTTTATACTTTCATAGAACACTGATAAATCCTTATCCATGTTAGCCGAGATGTGCTTAATTCACAACACCTGATCTCGCATTACACTCAATATCCTTATCTGTTATATCTCGTGCATCCTTATCAAGTGAGATATTTACAAATACCATCCTGCATATCTGCATATCCTGCAATCCAACACTTAATTTTCTATCACTTAATTGAGATGGTATCTTCTTATCAAGCGCATGTTTTAGGTGTCACAAACCCAATACCTTGTCAGTACTGACAAATACTGAGACCTTGATACTGATAAAAACAAGACATTGCCCCAGTATCCTGTAATTGATTATCACAGACCTTATCACATGTTAGTACACTTATTGATTGTGCGTACTTGATTTGTACCCCCTTACCCCTTTCAACCATCATATGGGTATCTTATTGGTACTTATCCAACCGGCCTTAGGGTTAAGTGGGGCCGGTTAAAAATATAGTTTTATAGGTCAAATGAATTTTGGGAAATGAGCAGTATCAAATCCGAAGTTGTATTTATGTATGGGGATATGGCAATCATAAGCTAAATTCTGAATATTATCACTTCTCTAAGTCAGAGATCAAAGAGGAAAAACTAATATGGATCATGATCGGTTTCCTCTCCTTCATCAGGTTGGATTTAACGAAGGTCAGGGTTTTCTCCTTCTCCTTCAGCATTAGTTCCAGATGCTGGTACTGCCCTCGCTCGTGTACCACTTGGTTCAGTGTCAGCCTGGAAAATGGGAGCATTTAGGGGCGTTTAGAGGGTATTTAGGGGCGTTTAGGGGTGTTAAGAGGGTATTTAGGGGCGTTTAGAGTGCCTGAAGAATATACTGGAATGACTGTGGTGTCTTGATCTTTCGAGTTGCCGTGACAATACGCCATTAACATGCTGTTAAGTTTCATATCAGCAGTCTGTCGCGTACACAGATCTTTTTAGGCAACACATTCTTTGTTATGTTTAAGAACTTTGGCGTGTCACATTTCTTTTCATTCAGTTTGTCGAGTGCCCTATCGAGGGATTTTATATCAATTTTTTATTGTTCTAATTTTATTGACTTCAAAGCCCTTAGTGGTGCCCCACCGTGGGTTTTCAAACAAACAAACAAGCACAATTTTGCAGCGTGACACTGTGAGAGCGTGTAAATGGAGGTACTGTCTATGCAAAAACACAATTGCACATAATAGTTGCTATCACAGCTTCAAAAGTTCACGCGTCAATAAATTCCTATTATTTAGTCTAAACGTTGCAAACTCCAAATACTCAAATAAAAGGAAACTTACTCTTGAGATTTGACGAATTCCTCAAGGCTTGCCTCCAGTTGGATTTCAGCTTCCAGTTCTTTTTCCAAGCGGTTTCTCAGGTTAGTCAATCGTTGCACACTCGGACTGTAGAACATGTTTAGTTGGGGAGCATACATTTCAAGTAACAAGATTACAATAATTTTACTCCTGACTTTCTGCTATTTTTCCATGTAATTATGTCTCGTAATGCTGTTATGTAACTCACATGTTGCCCTGACTTGCAGCTATTTCGCCCTCAGTCACAGCCAAGTCCTTCTTCAGTGCTTTCTGTCTGTTGCGACACTGACAAGGGTCAGACTTGTCAATTATAATTATCTAATATATCCCCACGTGTTTAGTGATTCAACAAGATCCTACATGAATGGCAGGTAGGAATGAGGTCATGGATAATAATGTCGAGTTGCGCAGCACTCGGAGCCAGATTTTCAAAATTCTCGACCGTCAAAAACCAAGAAGTTTTAAAATTTCAAAAAACAGATAGTATAGACTTAAGATGAAAATGACGCAGCTTCCCCAACCCCCATACCTCTTCTACTTCCTCTCTGCCGTTGTCCACAGCTTTCTGGCCCTCTTCCAACTTGGTGTAGACATTGTTGAGTTGCTGCTTGGCCTGGGCTACCTCTGCCTGTAACTTATCACTTTATTCGAGGATAAGGAGGGAAACAATAATACCTAAAGGAATAAATTCAATCGATCTTGATAAGTAACTTTAAAGGAAAAGACATTAGCTTGTAGAATGGATGAATTCGATGTTTTTATCCAAATAAACCAACCCCGAGTTGACAGGTGTTATTAGTGTTCCCCGACAAGATAAACGTTTTATCCTTCTCCTGATCCATCGCATTGTCCTCCTCGTCAGAGAAGAAGAGAGAATCGTCGTCAGAGAAGGCATCTGATCCAGCACTCTCCTCGTCTGTGTCTCCAAGGTACACTGTTCCGTCACCTTTCCTCACTGAACAAAATGGGAATATTCTGCATATGTTTTCTTAGATAGATAGTAATGAATAGCAACAAAGTAGGTATTTCTTGCCAATTGTAATATAGTTTAGTATAATATACTAATATGGCTCCCTCAGCTCTTCTAGATTCTGACAAGAACTGCATACCAACATACCATTTAGATTGTCATCCTCAGCAGTGTTTCCAAACCATGGCTCCTCCTCTTCCTCCTCTTCCAGCAAGACGTCTGGGGGCTGCTCCCCCACCAATGCAGACATCCTGGATTAAAATTAGTGTGGTCATGGCAGGTCCAAGTGCTTTATTCCAACATCTGCAAGGATGTTTTAATGATAAAGTGATAAGCAGTTTGACACGATCTAAATGCTGCTATTGGAAGGGGAGGGGTAAACGCTTAAAAGTGTTGAAAAACTTATTCAATGGGGATCCTAAGAAACCTAATTTGTGAGATTCGCTATAATGAAATCTTTAAGCATTCAGTCTATGACTCATCGAAATAGGACAAATTTTTGATAAAGTAATAGGGAATGGTTGATAAATTTCTACCATTTATTTAGTTGTTTGGATGCATTTAATAGACTAAATTATATCTAAAAGCTCGACTATAAATCAATTATCACATAAACAATAACTGCCCCCCAATTTTCCAGAAATTTCTCAAGAGAACAGCACAGGCAGAAATAGCCTTTATTAAATCTAACTTGAGATGATTATCACTAAGTTACTATAGTATTTTAATGCTGCCAAATTAATGCTGGAAATAAACCTAAATATAAAATCAGCTTCAAACACAAAACTGATACGAATCAAATCTGTGCTGAATTATAATCAGTAAAAGGAAGTCACATCTCATAGTATTCTCTCATCCAAATAAAATCATTAATATTTGTGGAATAATTTACGCATTTAATGTCAATAGAATAATAAAGGATAAAATTAGTGATGCTAGGTATCTCCTAAAATTGCAATAGACAATTATAAATGAAATTTAGTTCGAACTCAAGGTAATTATATACTACAATTCAATCTGAAAACAATTAACGTAGAAAGTTATAAACTGGGAGCAATGGATCCACTTACTTTATTCTTTTACTGACATAGGGAAGAGCAACCGTTTTAACAGAAGAATTGCTATGATTAAACATGGTAAGGTATTGCACCTTTTTCCTGACTCGATGAGGAATTCTCTTCATGGATGATACTTTCAATGCTGGAAAAGTACCCCAGTCAGGTGATAACCTTGAAAATGAATTGAACTGGTGGCCTAGTCATAAGCTACTGTGCTCTGGTGTTGGTGAAACTTCAACAAGAGCAAGTTTTAGTGGCACTGGCTGAACTTCATCTTTCTTATTATTAGCTGAAGAGGAGTGATCTAAGACTTTTTTACACTTTTGAGGCAATTCATATGAAGCTGTATTAGAGGGTTTTTTGAAGGAAGGAGGCTTTTTACGCTGCACAGGTGCTGACTTTGAAATTTTTGGTATTATAGGCATGTTGATTGTAAATGGCATTTCTATGTTTGCTTGCACATATTCTTTGGCAGCTGAAAATATAAGTTCAAAATTCTTAGAGGAATCTACAGGGTATGTAGGCAATCCCTGAACTTTTTTGTCAAATAATTCTATAGATATATCAAGTGTCTCATCTATCAAACAGGGCAACATGTCTGAAAGAACTCGACAGTGTGTATGCATGGAAGGATTTGTGTTAACTTCTAGAAGCCAAACATCGAGATTTTCATCAAGCATGAAATCAAGTCCATACAAATCAAAAAGTCCAATTTTAGGAGTAAGACGACATTGTGCTGATTTAAAAACATGATAGGCTATGTCCTTCATCTTTGTGTGTAAATCAGTAGACACCCAATTTGATTTAAGGTTAAATTTTTCCGTTATTCCATCTTCATCTAGGTATTTTTGAAATTGTTCCATACTCCATACAGTGTCTTCTTTAGTTTCTGAGTAATTTGGATGTCGTTTTTGAACATACTGGTTTGTAAGATGAGTTTTCAAATCTGTTGATTCAGCACTATATAGATTAACTGATAATCTTAAATATCCAGAATGAAAGAATACATTATAAGGTCTTGTGCTGCCTATCAGCATGTAAACTCTGATATCAAACTTTCTTCCATGAATTAACATTGGTGATGCTATATATCTCTGAATTATTCTTGAGGATATATTATTCTTTCCTGTCTTTTTCCTTTTCTCAATATAGTTTATTAGTTCCTGCTTTCCCTTAATAAGAAATATACCTTTTCCCTGGTTACAATTTGTTGGCTTACAAATCCAAAGTTCTTCATCTCCAATAATATTTAGAAGTTTTTCCCTTTCTCTACTTTCACCAAGTCTATATGTTTCTGGGAAAAATTTATTCATCTCCTTAGAAGATTCCTTCAGACAATTTGAATTGTAATAAGTCCTTAATGAGTTCAATAAACCAGACTTAGTTGTTATGCATCCAGATGATGGAATATGGTTTGCAAGCTGTTTTCCTTCAATCAGTTGTTCATAATCAATTTGAGATTTCAGTTCTGTCCATATTAGATGGAATTGCTCTTCCTCATTACAAAGATTCCAGCCCTTTTCAGTGAGTGCTTTCTGTACTAGATTATTTCCATTATGACCACAAATTGTAAACTTTCTTCTTCGAGGAATATTTTTGGAAGGGAACATTTTGATTAAGATGAAACATAAAGATAGTAGACTTCTTGAATGATTGGCCCCCTTTACAATTCAGTACATCATTTAATGTCATTTGAGCCCATAAAATCTATGAATGATAAGGATTTATATTAGTAAGTTAAACATAAAGATTATCTGAATTTAAACTCAATATCAATTGACTTTGGGTTCACTTCTATTCAAATGGTTACTTGAACTTGACACATTTGAATTGTGCCAGCTTGGTCAAATGACTTAAAAATTTTATTTGACCTAAGAAAACCTAAGACTTTAAATAGTCAGCACACAATCTGTGACTTCTTCATTGTAAAAGAGGGGCATCAGTTTCTACCCAAGGTCAGTTTAAAATTTGGCTTGCAAGCAGGCACTATTCAAATGCATGGAGTTCAGTGCCAGAGTAAAAAAGAAGTCATTAATTGACTTCTGAGTTATGGATTAGGCGGTTTCTTTCTCCAGTTAATTCGATCAATGTGAAATGATGCAGGTGCCTAATACATTTTCTTCATCAAGCCATCTTTGTGAAGAAAATTATATTTTAGATTATAATAAAACATCTAACATCAAATAAGAGTTATCCAAGTCCTACAAGCACTTGATTGAAAGATGGTGAGCAACAGCAGCAGTGTTAAACCAAATATTAGAGGAATGTGTTACTACTAAGTGTACCCATCAGTTGATAACAGAGATGTTGCCTGTAATTTCTACAAAACTGCAATTTTGAATTTGTATGTGCATGATACTGATTTAGCAGTGCATCCATGTATGTATATGGCACCTTCAGTTTAATTGGCTTTGCAATTTGCCCATGCCATCAGAGCCAGATAACAACGAAAACTTAACACAAAACTGTAATCTACCCTTTTGATAATTCGATGAGTCACTTTTGGTTATCCAATATCCATATTTCAAGTGTGTAGTGATGAATGAGCACGCGCAAGTGCGCGTGTCCAAACAAGGCAAGAACACACAAAATAGTTTTCAATATTATGTACCAAAAAATTTGGCGTTGTTTGGTACGTTTTCACGCCATGATTTTAATAAATAATCTGAGTCGTGGGGATGCGCTTGCCCTTTTTAGAAATTTGATTTCACCCACAGAGTGCAGTGCTTAACAAGCCTCTTAGTTAGGGGAAACGCGCGCGTAAAGGGTTCGCCTGGGGTCGGCCGGCATTGGCGCCAGGCACCGCGCGCGCATGCCATGCTGCGCTGTATAGTAACGGCTAAATTCTGATGAGGCCTTCTTAAGTCCGCAAAGGTGTGTGTACGCGCCGCGCACTTCCCTGAGGAAGCGCGCCGCGCATTGCGCAATGATAACAGGGGTATACGTGTTTAGCAAGATGAGGCCGAGGATTGACGGCGCGCGCCGCTGCAGAACAAGGTGCAAAATTTTCCGACCGGGGGCGCGAAACTTGGATCATTGAACTGGTTGAGGCAATTGCAAGTTACAAAATAGATCGTACAAATCAAATGGGACAATCAGTTTGTGCTGCAATGTGCAGTGCGAAATCTTGTACACAACCGCCTAAATGTACTGAGAGTTTCATAAAATTATGGTGCTGATGATTAGTTAAATATATGGTTACACTTGGTGTATCAGATATTGGTGGATTGCTCTGATTTTCCATTGATATTTGATTTTTATAATCTTTGGTATACAAATACAGTCATCTTTGTACAGTCAAGCCACAAAACTTTCCAACAGCTCTTACCTTAGTCTTTGACACGATCCAAGTGAGAGACCTTCATCAGAGATCTAGGCAGATCCAAACAAATCAATTGAACAATTTAGTGTTGAGAAAACCACAATTAACCAAAGTGAATTATCTATAAGCATAGCTAAAATGGTGTCTAAATGGTGATATAATACATAGACTAAGTTGTGCTTAGAATGCTGTCCCTAATGATTTCTAGGTCTGATTAAACATAACCAGTTTTTCACTATTAGAACAATGGGGAATGCTTTATCTGATGTTACACTGCAAGCTGCTTTGCCAGTTACTGCTATCCTAGCTTCTGGTATTGTAACTGGATTCCTTTCTGCAGTAACATTTCTGGATGTTCGAACTTTCAACACCCTGGTTGCCAAAAAAGATGCAGAATCTATCAAAAAGATATTTCCTATTTGGTGGCCGTTTGGAAAGAGTTTTATGGTTCCTGCTTTGGCATTAGGTTTTGTTGCTCACATTGGCAGTTATGCTGTTACCCAGAATAAATTATGGGTCCTTACTGGCTGTTTGATCTTCTCCATTGGTCCATGGACAGCTCTAGTAATGAATAAAGATATTGAGTCACTTAGAGGAAACAAGGAGGAGTTATCAGATGAAGATATTTATTCTTTTACAAAGTCCTTTTGTAGGGCTCATCATCCTAGACTTGGTCTTGCTCTACTTTCATTGATTAGTTCATCTATCCTGCTAATGGAAAATCAAATAAGACCATGATGTCATGATATCTACTTTTCAAGTAATGTTTTGTGGCAAAGCTTTGCATTGAACTAATATAAGTCTAATTATTATAACATTACATTTATATTCAACTGACAGTTTCAAGATTGCAAAATTATCTTTCTAAAGACCTGTGTGACACATTACTCAGTTTGCTAGTTCAATGCATTATGTCAAACTTCAAAAAAAATGATATTGTTGTAGCTACTACTACTTTTTAATTTATTCCTTTTGATTGTTTTTAAGTGATTAGAAATTATTTTTGATCCTCAAAATAGTTTTTACCAATGATTAATTGATTGATTGATTTATTTATGATACTTTATGATACTTTATGATACTTTATGATGTACATTACCATGCTTTTTTGTTTGACTGCATAGAATAAGGAAGTTCTGGCTACCCAACAAATGCTTTGCACTTTTCTCATCATTATACCGGGTGGTCCAAAAAGAACGTTACAAAGTTAGCGCGCTGTAACTTTGGTTGTGTTTGGAGTTTATTAATGAAACTTTGGGATAATAAAAAACCGCTTTAGCATGAGGATCAGCTTTTGATAGTAAATTTTTTCACAATTGTCCAAATTCCTGTTATGTATTTCATTTTGCTCAAAAAAATTATTTCGCCTTTTCAAAAAATGTTTGTATAAGCTTTTTATTGATTGATGTGCAGATGAGATAATTATTGCTTATCTACATTTAGATATAACTTTACAGTTTCATAATGCAACCCTTTATTGTTTTTAAAGACCTTTTGACTGCATAGTTTGCTAGTCTCAAGGTTTTGAGCAATCTTCAGAAACTTTCAGGATATTTGGCAATATTTGGACAATATGATCCTTTTTTAATTTTTTTTTTTTTGAAGCTGAGATTTTTGAATAAAATAGTTTTTTTGATAACTCGGACATTTTTATGAACATTTCAAATTTTATGATGCAAATTTAAATATTTATGACATCCCATTTTCATTATCAAAACACAACTGCAAGAATAAAGGAAGTTCTGGCTACCCAACAAATGCTTTGCACTTTTCTCATCATTATATCTTGATTTTAAAGCTTATGTGCTATAATGTATTTAATGGTAATTTAAACTAAGTTTAGGATAGTTTAAATATCCAGATAGTTGTAGCAATTTAGTATCTCTTTATTTATCTCTATTTATTTATAATCTCTCTATTTAAAATCTCCCATATTTACTCTAAATATTCATCATATCAATGCAGACTAATAAATTCCTTTATATTGAGATTTTTATCTATAGGTGTCAATAATGTGAAATGAATGATTGTACTTGTGACTATTCTGCTATTGGCTAGAGTCTGTAGTCAATATAGTCTTGACTGTGACAACAAAGAGGTGAGAGACTATAAGAATGTTAATAAAATGCCTTAAATTGAATGATTCGTTTATCAGCTTATTATGATTTATGTCAGATTTGACCATTACCTGGTTAACCAAGCTATCCATGGGTTGTGCCAGTGCCATGGGTAATGTTTCAATTCAATTCATGAATGCTTAGTTCTATATTTATTTAACAATTTCTCAGGAACAAATACCAGCATTAAGTTGGTGTGACGGTGTCTCTGACTGCTCTGATGGCAGTGATGAAAAGGAAGACTGCTGCTCTCATGGGTTCCATAAGGAAAAAGGCAATTGTGTAGATATCAACGAGTGCAACACCCCTGGACAACTGGGTCCCTGTTCACAGCATTGTGAAAACACTGTTGGTTCCTTTATTTGTTCCTGTGAGCCTGGTTATACCCTGGTTCCAAATGATTTTGATGGAAGATATACTGTTTGCAAAGCCAAGGATAATCCCATGCTGCTAGTATCAGTTCAAAATGCAATACTAAGGACTACAAGGGATTTTTCAGAAATTCTGAAATTATCAATGACTTCTGACCAAAATTCTAATATAATTTATGATATTGACTATGATCATCAGAATGGGCTTGTTTTCTGGTGTGCAGACGATCAGGATCAATATGGACAATTGCACCAAAGCCTTTGGAAAGCAACTTTGAATGACTGGCAATTATCAAATCCTCAAAAAATAATTTCAGAGATAGATTGTGCATCTTTAGCTGTTGATTGGGTGAATGAGAAGGTATACTGGGTTACCCATGACATAAATGGTAAATTGATAGTTGCTAGTTATGATGGGAACCATAAGGTAACTCTCCTTTGGAGTCATCTAGATGAGTTGCAAAGTGTTGCTGTCTCTCCATTATCTGGACACATTTTCTGGTCTGATGCTGGTAAAGACCCACACATTGGACGTGCTAATATGGATGGATCCCAGCCAATGTTTCTTCTAAAGGGTTAGTTGAACTTAAGCATATTTGTTTCACCTTCAATGATCTTTATAAACATCACTTTGATAAATAGTAATTAGTAGTGGCTATTGGCCATGATTGTTTGCCTCTTTGCTAGCTAACATTGTTATTTTCAGAGTCTAAAGGAGACAAGATCAAACAGCCTTGTGCCATGACTGTGGACCACAGTGCACGCCGAGTGTATTGGATAGATGCCTTCTATAGGACTCTCCATGCAATGGAATTTAGTGGTGAAAACTACCCCCTTCTAGAAAGTAGTCCATCTCTGGCATCTGCTGGGAACATGGACATATTTGAAGACAGGTATCTGAAGCTTTGTATTTGATTTATAATTTGAGGACAGGTAACTCATGCTGTCCAACTGATCCACTATTTAAAGATCTGTATTTCATGCTTTGTATCTGACTTTTGATTGATTTTCTATTTCCATCAAATTACTCTCTCAAGTTACTCTCTTAAGTTACTCATTGATAACATCAAACTTAATTCTTGAAACACATGATGAACCTATGTTTCAATATAATATCATTCACTATTTACTTACATTCTAAATATGTATTTACTTACATTCTTAATATTCTAACAGAGTGTACTGGGTGGATTCTACCCTTTCTGAAAACGATGGAGTTCTGCTGCGAAGTGTACAATCAACCACCGGACAACACTACAACCAAACAACCATCAAGGTAAGAATTCAAAACTTCAATTTCATTTGCACTGCAACATACTTACGTAGTTACTTACACTTGTGCAGTGTTTATCATAGTTAAATGATAGTCAAATTTTATCGGCATAATCAATTTGCTATTTAACCCACGATCTTTATTTACAACAGTATAAATTCAGACTAAACACCTGAGCAGCATTTCGTAATGTTCCCATCTTCAGAACCTCAAGTCTCCAATCCGTGGGCTGCGGCTTTACCATGAGCTCCTTCAACCTCCCTCCACCAACCCATGCTACAATCACCATTGTCAGCACTTCTGTCTGCTCGCTCCAGAGGGGTAAGTTCTTACAAAACCATTGCCCAAACTAACTTCCGAAAAGTCTCTGTTGTCTGTAATCTTGAAAGGCCAATATAAAACTCTCCTTATTGTTTAATAAACTATGCCTGGTCAGTCCCGATGAAAAAATTGCCACTTTAAATGCTACTTAAATTTCTTTCACTGACATAACATTCTCTTGAATTATTCTACGGGCTAAGCGGTACTTAAGTTTCATGCTTGGATTTGGTCCAACGTGTGTCCCAATTATCTGATAAAAATCTCCAGGGAGTTGTAACAGAACCCCGCCAGCAAATGTATAATAGTACCTCGTGGGAATGTACTTATATATTAGATAACAAGGAAATAATTTGTTGATAAGATATATATTATTGAACGTTATGTCATGGGAATTTGGGGAAAAAATCTTCTCTGTGAAAGAATATTCATGTACCACCATCTGTACGATATAAGGCCAGTTACGTGTGTATTGTTTAGTGTGGTACCCTAAACTCCTAAAATTCTTCCGTAGAAATACAATGACTTGTGAATAAACACAGGTTTGTGAACACTCTGAATGTACATGGTATTGGAGTACATTCGGTGTGGTTTTGGGTTGTCCACTTAGCAAATGGTATTCCTATAGTAATTCCAATAATGTGACGCCTCTATCAACTATACCAAGCTTTAGGATCGTGAAATTTAATTAAAATTATGAAAATATGGAATCTTTGATAAATATTATAATTTTATGAATTATTATAAAAATGGCTCGAGAAGACCGATCAGACTCCCCTTCTCATGATCTATAGAACCAGATTCCTGTAATTGTTCCTCTATTTGATTTAACTTTATATTAGGAAACATAAAACCACTTGATTTTTAGTATCTTGTCTCTCTGAACTACTCTGGAGTTGAGAGTGAGGGCATTTTCTCGGATTTAGTGTTGAACAAACGACGTTTTAAAACCACGTATTAGAGGCTGGGCACGAGAAATATGCGGGCAGGATGACATCATTATCATATCATGATGTAGTGAGTTGATGATGTTCAACCTCCTATTTCTCGTGCGCGGCGTTTAGATGTGGTGATCCTAGCATCATATATCAACTTACCGTCCCAACATGGTCTTCAGACACATTGTTACAATGCCAGAGCGTGATAGATTCAATTACAGGAACAGCTGGATAGGACAGGTCACGTATAGAGGGTGTTTCAAGACATGTGTATCAGGGGCTGTTGTTCATTAAGTTTCAAAAGTCCTTTTTCATATGAACACAATAGGGAACTACTTAGGAGATGAAATTGCAATATAGTACGGTCCCATTTCGGTGCATTGTTGGGGCGAAAGATGGGCGTATGATTGAGGCTTTGGGGCAAAGCTCGAGCAAGACATACCAGGGCCCCTGGTCCAGGGGTCCGGGGCCCGGGGTATGCCGGTATGGTTTGCAATAATGGAATAGAAATTGCAATAAATATTTGTTTGGGAGTTCGCCTTTCACCCCGCGACATATGACCTCGTAACACTTAACCCTAGCCCTAAGTCAGACCCTGACCTTTTACTAGAGTTGAAATATTACGATGAAAGTGCCCAGAGGTGGGTGCTGGGTTTTCCTGAAAAGTCCGTTCCCCATTCATTTTCCTCTTCCCGTAACCACCTCTCGTTCCGCAGACCGCAGTGTAAATGCAACGCCGGATACACGCTGATAAAGGGTGGCCCGACCTGCGTCAAGTCCGACAACCCCTGCAACATCGACACATGCGATCCTGAGTAGTACCATGGATTACTTCTTCATGAAATCGGGCATGGTTCCTTCATAAATATATGTTTTTCAGTTTATTCTATTTTAATGCATTTCCCACTTTTTATTGAGTTCACACGGTTGATTGCTGATCATGATAAGCACTTCCGTTGTGTGATATGTAGATAATGATACCCATGATGATCCAGGTATTGATAAAAGACGCGCATTTTACAGTGCGCGCAATTTCCTTTACATTGAGTTTCTATTCCCCGTACTAAGGTACTACATTCAGTTGAATAGTGAAAAGTCACAGTGTAAAACCTGACAATACTAGCCGTATATATTATGTATACCAGTGCGCGCACAATCCGTCTAATTATATTAGGTATTTAAAAGACGCTTCTGTTTGGAAAATGGGCGTGTAAATGTCATCATTTTATAGTGTTTTAGCATGATAATGACGTCATCAGTGCGTCAAGTTATAGCAAGACACGTATCGCATATATCGTAGTGCGCAACACTGCATATAATATGAATGTTGTAATTTACAGTTAATTAACCGTGAGTTTGCATCGACACAATGTAATTATGCGTGTGTGTGAGACATGTACTGCAAGTATAATCGCCGGTTGATTTGACGTCATCATCACAGGTCAACGCGTCTAACTGAGAACCTGATCCCGCTTAGTTTTGCGCGCTAAGATTGTTCCAAGACTTTAATAAACTTTAACACTGTAGGAGCAAAATACACCAGTCTTCAAATAAAGTATCTTGACAACAGCCACTTGGACATTTCTCGACATGATTGATCATTCTCGACGGAGAAATGAGCACAGTTTGGTTATATCTTGACTAGAAATCTCGGACGAATCTCGAGTAAATCTTGACCAATTCTAGATGATTTCGACGGTCAAGGTGGCTCTTGTCAGCATACCTGAATTAAGAAAAGTGGGATCAAAATAAGTGCCAACAGACATAAAAACTTGCTTACAGTAACTTTAGCCCTACACAGGAATTTTATTTTGAACTTTTTTGTCAGAAATGGATATTATTTGTGTCAGCTAATAAATCTGCAAGTACTTCTCTGGTACAGTAATATAACATTGCAGACAAACGTACTGCTGGTCATTACGACATGTGTTTTTAACAGTCTTACACTGCCTACTTTCACATGATATTTTATTATTGGTGTCAAATATATTAATTACAGTTGTCATGGATACACACGGAATACTGTTTGCAGGAATTATACCATCCACATGGTTATAGAGTTATCACCATACAACTTCACTTCGTGATAAAGGCTACTCTTCAATTACAGTTCACATTCAACTTGTACTGCGGGTGACGAATAATTCCGAAATTCGAATTGCTCCGAAAATTTGGCCTGTGAGAGCTCTCCCCTTCAATAGTTTCCTCCTATTTCAGCTAAACTCTGTGTAAAGTGCTGACTCCCGTCTCCCTGAATAATCCCTCCGTATTTCAGCTGAGCTGTGTGTAAAGTGCGGTAGTGGGGACTGCATCCTCAATGCAATGAGGTGTGACGGGCACCCTGACTGCTTTGATGGCTCTGACGAGGGGGACCATTGTGGTGAGTTACGTGGGTTGTTCGTACGACTTTTACTTTGTGTTTTGTTTCGTGTCACTTTTACTCTGTGTTTTCTGGTGAGTTTCATGTGTGATTTACTAGGGTTTGTGTCTTGTAATCCGTTTCATGGGTTTAAGTTGAAATGTGCATTTTTATCATCAATGTAGGTCGTGCGAAAACTTTAAAACCTCTCTGAAAATAATATAACGATCGACCGAATTTCACTCTAATATTTATTCAGAAAATCGGCCTCTCTAAATGTGAATTGAATTAGGTAATCTTTGGAGCTTTAAATTATTTTAATTTTAAATCTGTTGAAGATAAATTCGCCGCTACCAAGTGAAATTATCCAAAATAATCCAGAATAGGGGACTAAGGCCATTTCCACATTTTCAAAGTCGAGCAAGAAATGTGTGGCTGAAAATTGCGTCATTGTCTGGACTTAGAATGGAGAACTGATGACATCACAACAGTTATTTAACGTTCTCAAAATCCAATTATAAATGAAAGGAAGGCTTTGTGTTTGCCGACTAAGGTCGGCCTTCGACAAACGATTTAGCGACTGTTCGATGAAAGCATATTACGCTGTGTGACATTCAGAACCTAAAATGTGGGAGGTTGAAGGGTTTCATTGACGTGGGTATACATGTTGTTGGTTAGTTAGTACAGGAAATGTATCGTAAATACAAGGGATGTATAGTTTATACAAGGCTTGTCTGCTTAATACAAAGGATGTATAGTTTATACAAGACTTGTATAGTTTATACAAGACTTTTATAGTTTATACATGGGATCTATAGTTTATACAGGTTATTTATAGTTTATACAAGGCTTGTATAATGTACAAGTTAGCTCACCAGAGAAATTTGGTAGTAGGCAGCATTGTAAAAGTGCCCGTTTTCATAAATACAGCAGCTATTTCTTGGAGAATTGCCACAAATACATTCCTATTCGTATTGTTTGTATTCTTGTAGTACACAATAATACAATGTTTATCTGTACACTAAACATGCTCTGAAAGCAAAGCTAGATGTGCAATGTATTTATAGCTCTTCTGGCACACTGCCAAACACATACTACTTCCAATTATATACTGGCACACAGTAGCAGTTAGGTGTGTTAAATGGCTAACAATTAACGTTTACACGGGTAAATGCAGGTCTATGATGTCTTAACTCTTCACAAAACCTGAGAATTATGTGTACCACACTTCATAAATCCTAAGAGCGGTGTTAGACCTCACCAGTTCAGCATTCTAAGGAATGGCAATGACGAGGATTCATCAGCCCCTCTATTATATACGATCCTGGGAAGGAGGAGCCATTCTATTGGTCAGACACAGTCACGTGATTGAGGGGAAGCCGTTTCATTGGCGCTCAACGGCGAAACATGTTGAGATGTATCACTGTGCAAAGTGTTCACTTTGTGGTTCACAATAATAACAACCCGGAAATTTAAGGACATCCCAGGCATTCCAGCTACTGGCTTCTTCCAAGTTTCCTGGCTACTTTACTAAAGTTTTAGTGAAATGTTGAGGAATGTGACCCAATTTTTACAAATCGCTCTCATACTTCATAGAGGGATACGGCCCAAATTTTGTGAAAATAAAAGATTTTCATGTATCCCAACCCAGGAGATATTTTTGAGAGAAATTCTACTCTAGATCGTTAGAATATTTGAGGGTAATTATCAAAACGCACAGGAAAATGTCATGTACCATGATTATAAATAACATAAATAATTGTTATTGTTATTAAAATGTTATTATTATATCAATGTTATATTGAATAACAATCGTCAATAATTCCAAATATAGTAACATTGTGTTATAATGTTTGTATTGTGCTGCACGAAAACAATGCTATGTATCAATGTTTGTATAAACACAGCAATTAAACAGATTTTTTATTGTCAATTAATAATATCACTACTGTAAATTATAGAATCAAGGATAAAATTGAACAAATTCTCTCTTCCTTCAAAAACTAAAAAACAAGAATACAAACAAACATTCTTTTACAAGTTGTAATAAAACTCTAACACGCGACCAGTATATATCCAGGAGCACTTCTCTATGGTGCACCCTCCCGTTAGCACAACCCTGCCACCTACAGATACCACTGATATCAAGCAGCCAGATGATGACGTCATCAAGCAATCCGATGAAGTTGATGACGTCACCCAGAGGAACTGTCACGAGTTGGAAGAGTTTGGTTGCCATGACAACAGGCAATGTGTGAGACGGGAGTATGTGTGTGATGGGAACAGGGATTGTAACGATGGGAGTGATGAGAGCGGGTGCTCTGGTGAGTCTTTTTTATGATAAAGGTGTTACTGTTTTACATTGATATGATACTAACGCAAACCTTTCCTAAATCCAAAACAAACGCTAGCCTAAGCCCTTGAACTATGATAAACTTCTGAACTTCATGATTTTACATTGATTATATGATACAACTTCATAGTCACCCTTTTTCTAAGCTAACACAAACGCTAACCTGTTCCTAACCTAACCTGGGGAAGGGAGTGAAGGGACTGTATGCGTTATGTGTGTTGTGTGTCCAAATTTAATAACAACCACAAACACTTTCCACACGCACACACGCGGAAGTTGTTTAGTTTCCTGCCATTCTTCTTCAGAGACTCAAGTTTAATAAAGGAGCATGATACAAGGAACATCTGTGTCATGTCTGGGTCTCTGTCTGCAACAATAAGAACAACACAATTCATGGAATAATCAATACAAAACAAAACAAACTTATTCATGGACTTTCTATTTTCCTATCATTTTAGAAATTAATAATTACTAAATATAATGAACATGTAATTAAGAATTTAGAAAGTGTATTGTGTACTTTACTCTATCGTCTATGACTATACAACCAAAGGTCTAAGTTGCTTGTTTCTCTGGTTGTGCAGTACTTTACTTCTTTTCATCATGTTGTCATACATTCAGATTGATCATATATTGCAGCACTTCTGTACTGCGGTTACTAGCTTGAAATACATGTTATCTGTCTTTTATACTCCTTTGATCATCGCAATCAGTCGTTGCGTGGGTGTATGTGAGAGAGTGTATCGATGCCATCTGACACAAATTCAATGATATGCAAGAAAAATATTCTTCCTTGAAAACATATGATATCACGAAGGATTTGAGGAGAGATGTATCTTGTTGAAATGAGTAGAAAGGTATTTTGAGAAAAATTGTGATCATCAAATCAAATGCACTCAGTTTATTTTATAAAAAAATCATTGAAACTATTGGCTAAAAATTTCTTAATTTTGAACTGCCTAGCAGTTTCTTTTAAATCAAATACAAATACCACGTACCGACCTTCCAGAGTCGTGTACTACAGGAATGCCACTACAGGAATGCCACCATGTTACCTAAGTAGGTCGGACAACTTGTACTTCTCTCGATAGCCAATGTATAGCATTAACAGTACCGAGTGACAGTCTGAAGTTAAATTCAACTTTATCTTCATTTTTATGGTTTTATATAAAACTCTTTGACGTTTTCCTCGGTATAGGCACTTGCCTAATCAATTCAATATTTTGGTTTAAGCCCTCGGGCTGCGAGTCTTACCGGATACATCACTCGGGCTGCGCCCTCGGATAGTATCCCAAAATTCCAAATGGATCCTATAGGCGAGTGTCTAAATTTTTATTGAGACCAGCTTTCAAGCTCCACTGCGTCAGCTTAAATTTAATAAATTGAGCAGTTATTAAGTAGTGCATACCATAGAATAACATTAAAATGTTTTCTGGTTATAAAACCTTCTGTTATAAGTCATTGATGATGCATTGAAAACTGATGATCTTCATTAAGTAAATTTAAAATTCACATTTCACTTAGCCTACTGAATACTGATAATCTTAAACTTCAATAGCAAAATATTTAACTTTCATGATGCTATGATGGAGTTTTAATCTGCACTTAACTGCTGCAATATTAGATTGCTGAAAACGTCAGTTACGAAGTATTATTATCGACAAGCCACAGTACAGAAGTGCTGTAATCTGATCAATCAGATTACAGCAAAATCATCATTAATAAATGAATAAGATACATGAATTCCTTAAATAACTAATATGTGAAGTGTTAAGATATTGCTAAGTTGAGTACCTAATGGCAATAGCAGTTTGAAAGTTGTATCTCAAACTACAATTCAATAGCTAGATTACGATATCTCCTCGTATGAGATATCGTAATTTAACTATTTTATAAGACACACCGTACTACTGCAGTTTAAGACGTATCGTAGTTCAATAAGACACGTCGTAGTTCGAGATATATTGTTAGTTTAAGATGCATTTAATCACGTATTTAATACACGTTTAGTTTGAGATATTAGTAGTTTAAGATGCGTTTAATCACGTATTTAAGACACACTGTAAAATGTAGTTTTATAAGATCTATCTGTATTTCAATATAAGACACTATATATCCAGTGTAGAATGTAGTTTAAGATCTCTGTATGATTTTAAGACGTATATCCAATGTAGAATGTAGTTTAAGATCTCTGTATGATTTTAAGACTTATATTCAATAGTACATGTTAGAATGCCACTGTTATACGTGTAAAGCCGGAAACTCTCCACAATGCGATGCACAATGGAGAGAGAGCATGATAGTATCTGGTGTAGTTGCAGGTAGAGGATAGCGCTAAGTTGTATGTTGATGATGTCATTATCATGGCCTTAAGTGGCTTGTAGATGGCGTCATTATCATAGCTAGGTGATCGCCATGGAAGCCAATTGAAGAAAATAACTCTGTGTAAGAAAACCGGATTTACGGGCCTTGTGGCAGCCTTTCTCAAGTGTCAGCTTTTCTCAAGCGAATAATTCCACTTGAAATGTTTTGTGATGGACATCGATATAATGGAAGAAATCGTAAGAATTGACAAAAATGAACCATCCTATTATCAAAGTTTTCTGCATAAATTGTGATGTATTTGATTTTTGGCAATTTTCAGTTTTTTAATAACTGCGAGCCAGCTCAAATCAGTCACATGAAAGAAATTTTCCCCGAAAATTAAGGTCATGCGTCTATTTCTGTGAAAAGAACTTTATAATATTTTTAGAGATAATTTTCCAGGGTGACCGGGTTATGACAATAATTATTCATTGTTTATATTCGAGCGAATGTAAATTAAGTTACTTTCCCCTTCATGGCGTAGGGGCATTGAAAGTGTTGAATTAAAAAGCAACTCCTCGTCACCTCTTCGTAATTATTAGAATCAAATATTTAATTTAATATGTTATTTGAAGGGGGAATTGTTAAATATATATAGGTATATAATGTAATCCTCCTTCTCTCCTGCTTGCTCATAATATATAACATTTTCTATATACGTGAAAATTATAATATTTAAGAATGAGTTTATATATATAACCTGAAAATCACGTCATTATCATGGTCTATAATGGTGAGTTGATGACGTTTCGCAGGTGACAGATGAAATACAGGACTTGAGGTAATTACTTTTACATCCTGCAGAATCTAATATGATAACAATATGTAGTGGAGTAATAAAGGGCAGACTTTGCGAGGCCCAACAAAGTGAAAATTAGTTATGTTTTGCGTGGGTTTTACTATCCGAGCTTCTCCATGGGATGATTTAGAAATAATTTTAAAATTTAGCTCACTTGCGGCATGGTTTTATAATTTTTAAAGGAGTATAATTTATTTCTAACTTGAAATTTAAAGATAGGCTGCCTAAAATTTTATAGCAGTTTCTGGAGGTAATAATTGGAAATAAGTCCACATTATTTCAAATTGACCTGTGACTATAATCTTGTGAAAAATCCCTGTGAATAATAAAGGTAGGTTATGAGAAATTTACGATGACGTAATATTCAGAGCTCAAAGTATGAAGTTGATGGTCTTGAACTGCTTGTTTTGGTGACAGAATTATGTCCGTTCAGCACGGCTATTCTACAGTAGTCAACAAACCACAGAACAGAAATGCTGTAATTTGATCGTATCATATCTGAGCTGTGTTATAAGATTTATTTCAATTTCATTCACAATGTTATCCTTGTCTACAAACCACAGAAAAGTACAGGGCTGTGATCTGACCCGTTCATATCTCTTTCTTATAAATGGTAAATTCAAAATTAGATCATTCCATTCTATATTCTGAAGTTAATATGAGAGCTGTAGTTAAGTCATGGCTATCTTTAGAGTATGATGCAACATGCTCGAGCAAGCAGCCGATGGTTCCCACAATATATCTACTTATCTTTTCCCTGTGAATATGCAATGAGAGGCAGCTGTTATTTGAGAAATCATACCTAAACTGGGATTTAATCACTTGGAAAAGTCGCCTTCTAAACCGGGGTTTAATCACTTGGAACCCTTTGGAAAAGTCACCTTCTGCAAGCAGCCCTCAGTAAAATGGAAGTTGTTCCTTGCAACACTTGCAAGTCACCTGACAATCACTGTCAAGTGACTTGCAAGTGCAATTAGTGGCGGTTACGGCACCGGTAAGTCCCTCGGAACCAGCAACTCACTTGTCGTCAGTAAGTCATCCTGCGATCAGTCCCTCGGAGCCTTGCGGCCTTACCCGTGGAAATGCAGCATATAATACACTGAAAATTAGGCTGTTTTATTTCAATATATTCCCAATTCTTAGTCATCATAATGACGTCACAATGAAACGGCTGCCATTTTCTCTGCAGCTGATAGCGTGGATTTATTTTTAGAAACACAAGCGTTCCCACTGCAGATTTCCGTCTATGACGGTCTGAATTATATGATTGTGCCCAGCGACACCTTTCTGGCGTTTAATGATTTATATTTTACACGTCCTGTGAATGTGTGTGTTTTTGCAATCCCAAGTGTCATATTATATTCTCATTAGAGAGGCCTGTTCAGCGGTATTCCAGGGAAAATATAACAGGCATGCTCAAAATCATATAGCAATCAGTTTAGTTTTACGGAATAAAGGAGTAGTTCTAGAAAAAGAATATTGTAAGAGAAAATTTCAGAAGAATGAAATGTTTTGAAGTTTTGGACAGTTTTTGATAGCGATGAGGGCAAGAAACGTGGGCCTGAATGAAAGGCTCTAATCATGACCAATTCAGCACCGAATTCATAACCCAGGTTTCAATTCAGCATCACCCCTCTCAATTCAGCACTTCATCCATATGAACCGTGTCTCAATTCAGCACTTTATCCATATGAACCGTGTCTCAATTCAGCACATTATCCATATGAACCGTGTCTCAATTCAGCACCGAATCAATAATGCCTCTCAATTCACCTCCGAATTCTCCCCTTTTTCTGCTCGAACTATGTGTCGGATTGAAGACTTCCCCTGTGACGACTCCAAATGCCTGACTATGGAGAAAGTCTGCGACGGTAACTTTGATTGTCAGGACCAATCAGACGAACTCAACTGCCAGAGTGAGTCCGTGTGCGGTTTAGAAATTAATAGCTTTGGAAAGTATATAGGTAACGCGTCAGCTTTCGCATTGTCAGGTAAACACTCTCCATGCGTTATTAAAGCTCGTGTGTTGATTTATTATCCTTATAGTTACGCACTATAAAGCAACGCGTTATCACACACGCGTTGTCTTGGCAACGCATTATCACACATGCGTTATCATAGCAACGCGTTATCACTCACGCGTTGCCATAGCAATGCGTTAGCACACACGTGTTGCCATAGCAATGCGTTAGCACACACGCGTTGCCATAGCAATGCGTTAGCACACACGCGTTGCCATAGCAATGTGTTAGCACACACGCGTTGCCATAGCAATGCGTTATCACTCACGCGTTGCCGTAGCAATGCGTTGGCACACACGTGTTGCCATAGCAATGTGTTAGCACACACGTGTTGCCATAGCAATGCGTTAGCACACACGCGTTGCCGTAGTGATGCGTCAGCACACACGCGTTGCCATAATCACGCATTCTATTTCAGAGGACCCCGAGTGTAGTGAAGGTCAGTTCGCGTGTATCATGACGCGTGAGTGTATCGATATCTCGCTCCAGTGTGACGGTAATGAAGACTGTGAGGATAAAACAGATGAAACAGAGTGCCCGGCAGGTACGTGATTTAACTGCGCGCAGAAACCCTAATTATTCCTTTTAAGGCATGATTGAGTGATTAAAGGTCGTTACTCGTTAGCAACAGATGAACTAGTGACGAGAAGTCGCGTTTTTCTGCACATGACTTATCATTGCTTTCTTGTGTCTCAAAACAGGGCCAAATAATGGTGGCAAAAGGATAATTGATCGAAGACGTGTTATAATCATTAATTCTCCTATATAATACCTTTTCAACCCCTTTGTTATTCATCCCGACTCATCACAAATGTTCACAAATCATTCATCAAACCATGACTGAAATTTTCTCGTCAACGGAGCCAAAAACATTTCCACAGTCATTGTTGATTCCAGTGAAATTAATAATACTTTAATAGACCACTATGTTATTAAATGCCAAGGAATACAATGTAAATTACGGTATTGTAAATTTATTATGACTACGCCAGCTGTCAGCTGTTTAAAACATTAATTTCACTGTTTGTTTACCTGTTAAACAATTGTCCGTATGTCTGTTGGTATATTTTGTTTGGAGAAACGTAACATATTCTGTTAAATGAGATAAGGTCGAAGTCACGTGGTGTGGGAGAGAAAGTCACGTGAGATCAGCGGGGGTCTCACGCGATCGCGTGATTTCAAGGTTTCACGTGATTTCCAAGGACAGATCACGCGGTTTCGTGATTTGGGGGATAATGTCACGTGATGAAATGTTAGAGCATTGGGATCTACAGGATCAAAACATAACCACGTGACTCGGTATGAGGTATCACGTGACCGGGCATCAGCGACCACGTGACTGAGCATCAGATTGCTACGTAACACGTGATTGGTTGCTAGGTAGCACGTGACTGTTACTAAATAGAAAAACAAAACCGTATCAGTGGTTACAACCCCTGGGGTTATATCATATCATTAAGTTTTGATATGATTCTGTGCGCCAACCTTATCAGCAACATGCCTTATCAGTTGCTCTAAAGTTTTTTTGTCGATTTCGTTTCTGTTTTCTAAGGTGTCTTTTAATGATTATGCATAATTAGTTGTGTATTAAGGCCGATTGATAGCATGATTTAGACTCTTATAACGGTTAATCAATGACATGACTTCTAAGTTCTTATTGTTCCGTTAGTCACGTGATTCAGCAAAGAAACTCCTTACTCCATTGAATACTGAATAATTCCGCAACTTCTCAAAACTTCATGGTAGGCGGTGATGTCATAACTACGGCCCACAGCACAGAATTGATGGCAAAACCCTACATCTTACTCCCCTCAAATAGACTTTCAAACTTCGTAATAACGCGCTGTGTTGCCCCTGATCAGGTCTGATGGAAACATGCGCAAACCAATCTCATATAATTGCATAATAGAAGCATAATAATCACAAACTTAGCATATTTAATTGGTTTCCGATTAATTTCTCCGACTGCTTCCCAAACCAGCGGCGTCCCGTTTCGCTCCATTTCACGTCTCGAAGCTAAACGTCCGGGAATATATTCCGTTCTGAGTCGTGTGCGCTGGAAATATTATAGACAAATGAAATCGTTAATTTGCTACTCTAAACCGTGATAATGACGTCATTTGATGCTCTGCTATCCCACTTGTTCACGTGATATATGAGAGACTACAGCGTTCTTAAACACGCTAATTGCATGAAATTTATATTATGCTATTAATTGTTATTCTATTGGTGGGTAAGTACGTAGTATATTTTGTTGTGTATATTGCTTTGTAACCTTGACCACTTTCAAACCGAGGGAGGGGGTCATTTCTTTTATCTTCTTTTTTTCATTTATTAGTGTCTATTTTTGTAGAATAAATAGCCCAAAGCCACCAAAATTCTACTCAAAAGATCAGCCTCTGAACAATATTCTATTCTATATAGGATTCTATTCGAATACAAGTTAATTCTATTCTATGCTATGTTCTGTAAAAAGCGTTGTGTTTCTATCAATTAATTACGTTTGTATCAATTAGACGCTTTAGAACCCCCAATCTTTCTTTTTATTTTTTGATTTCTGATAACAGTAATATCATCACATTGAGTTTCATTATCTCATTATCTTTATCATTAAGAAACCTATGTTGAGAACTTCTTATCTCACCGTTATCTTTCGTAACTCCAGTTTCAAAACATGTCTTTATTCTGCCAAATTTAAGACCTATTTTCTTTGTTTTCATCTCAAACCATTTATTGGCGCGTCTATCTGAATTTCGATAGTAACTATACCTAGTCATGGAATCTTATGTGTCAAATTGCGAGCTCTTAATTAATAAGAGTTTTATTTGAAAAGATCTCCTTTCTTTTGTGATCCATTCATAGGCTCATATATGCAAAACTTTTGGATAAATTCAAGCTTTTAGAATGTAGTAGTCGCATTATATTTTGTGCGGTGAGTTGTTATGTAATAAATAGGGGGATAGAAACAATAGGTAAATCTAGAACATTTATTGTGTTCTCGACTGTGCGCAAAAGATAAATGACGTAATTATCATAGCTCAAAGTGGTGAGTTGATGACGTCATTATCATGACTCGAAGTTGTAAATTGATGTCACCTCTTGTCTTTCTGTGCAGGGTAAAATGTGAGAATAATAAGTATTCTAAGGAAATGTTTGCAATCCTTCAAGAACCTTCCTGAAGAATCGTCGAGGACTCTCAATACTTCAATAATAATTTGTATTATGATCTAATTTATTATCATTGTCATTATTAACTATATTTATAAATTATATTGGGTTACATTGGACGTGAGAATTCTCATCGGCTACCATTATCTGCAGCGTGACATTCAGGACTCTTGAGTGGGATTGCTCGATCATAGCGGAAAATAGATTCTTCTGACTATTTAAATGATATCATTCCACGTTAAAATCTGACAAATTCAATTGTCCCAATCATAAGTTTTTAGGCTACAGGTAAAATCTTAATTTTTCAAAATCCTAGGCTTGTATCTTCTGAAACAAACTGAGTGTATTATCAAACTCTCTCTTGATATCGTGAGCTGATGATGTTGCTTGCTGAAATCAAGATGAAACTCCGCGACTCCGAGACGAGCGTGTCGACCACCAATAGTCGGCACTGGAGAGTTACGTCATTATCAGAGATTAAAGTACACAATTGTAAGAGTAAGCGAGTCTATCTTCAGTCAGCGAGATCTCTTATCATATATTTTATTAAGGATCGCCTCACCGCTCACGGCAGATTTAGACTCGCTTACGGCATCAATTCCACACTTTACGCTCTGATGATGACGTCACTAGTAAAGGTGTATGATATATTGTATTTAGTGATCTTGAGATGAGTGTGAGCTGTGGTTAGTGTACTTGTCAAGATAGAAGGAGAGTGTTTCATCTACGTACCACAGAAGTGCTGCAGTGAGTCGATGTATAGAATGAGAGAGAAACGATGTCAATTATTACAGATAAACAGATAATTATGCGATAAGCTACCATATACAGTACCAGGTACTGTTAAAAAAGCCGAAAAACAACCTCGGCCACCTTGAAACCGCCGCAGATCATCACAAATTCTCAAATCCTCAACGTAAAACCCAGTAATCCGGTATCTGTTAGTTCGCGAACGAAACCTGCCAATATTGAGGATGAGCATATTATATTATCCTGTTCAAACGTTTATATTTTGTTACCGGTCTATTTCTAACTCACATGATGTCAATGATAATTACTACGAATTACCAGATAATTATGATAGTTTAGTAACTCTCAGCTATCTGGAATATCATATTCATTTTGTTTAATATGCGAATGGTAAATATATTTTATATTTATTTATTACCAACATTCTTGTGTTCAATTTGTCACGATTCAAGTATAATAACTGGTTTGTTTCATGTGACGAATTTAAGAATTGCTATAACTAACATAGCTTTATGATAATGATATGTATGAAAGCGTTAAATGATTCGGACCGTGCGAAGCTCGATTCTTTGTCATCATGTTTGCCAAGATAACAATATAATATTATTGGTCTACATCCGCTTTCATATTTTATATCATTTTGGCTTTTAGACTGTTATTAATTTGCCTTTCGACTTTCGCTTTAAAACTCGTTATTTCGATACCTGACGTAATAATCTAGTGGCATAATATAGTGACATAATCTAGTGACATAATCTAGCGTCATAATCACGTGACATAATCTAGTGTCTACACACCCCTTTTGTGTCTGTCCGGAGACGAGTTTAATTTAGTGAATGATTGCCGGTTGAGATTACCGCTCAGAGTTGCACGATATATTGACCTGTGTCTGTGTTAGTGCGTGTCTTTTAATCCACACACGTGTAGTAACCAGCGTCGAGCAGTAGCACGGAATATTATACACTGCGCTGAGGTTTCAGGCTTAACCAATCAACACACAGAATTCGTAGGATACTGCGCGCTGAGAGGTCGAGAGATCCATGCTGTGGGTAACTGTGTTACACTGTCAGACACACTGTTTATGTGATTTTGTAATTAAGTAATTAGACTCGATATTTTCGAGCGGCCAATCTCCTCAAACTCGGTTTAGTATAATGCACATTTCACTTAATATATGTTCGTGTTTTGTGCTTACAGTTTGTACGCGAATAATACGCTACCGTGAGTGGCGTCTTTGTCATAGGTTACCATGTCGAATTGATGTCTTCATGGAGGGCACAATGTCTCGCTTTGTCCCGCTGCTCACCCAAATTTCTGAGCGGGACAAACCGGGACGTTGCCCCCATGACATCATTATCATAGCTTACAATGTTACATTGATGACGCGGAATATGTTTTTATCTATTGCTCGTACGCAGTTGATTTCTTTCTTGGCACATTTCCAAGCCAATTACACAACCAGTGGTTGTATATTCCGTATAAAACCTTTTATATTGTTGGCAAACTTGTATATCGATGGCAATTGGCATGATCATGATCCATACTGCTTCTCTGCTCTTATTACAATGAGTTATTTTGTTTTTTCGTATCTTCAGATGGTTTTATTTTTCGTGTTCGTTCACTATATCTTGGAAATTAAGATAGTTTTTTATTTGGTTTGTAATTCATCATTAGTTGTTGCAATGTTATCACGTGCCCACTATCTGTTTATTTGATCACATGACCATTTCATCATGTGACCAGGTGTTCTGTTGCCCCTTACTATCACGTGACTAACGACTTGTCAGTTATGTGAAACAAATGTATAATCAATGAAACATGCTCATGATATTTGCAATATTCTGTGATGATCCATCCCATGAGCTGTCCTGTTATATAGGCAGAGTTTGTTTACCCACTGCACCTTGTATGTATCTTTGTTTTCATATTCAAACCTTCAAATTATTAATTTTGTGTTTCTTCTATTGATGGACGACACTCCTTGATTTATATTGACCAATTAAACCTTTTTGGGCATACCTCAGCCCTTATTTGGTATAAACTGCTCTCTCATTCCACTCATGCCTTGCCAGTTACCAGGTGATTCGACCACCACTTTTACAACTCGAGACTATATGACGTCATTATCACTGTTTATAATGGTGTGTTATCAACCTCACCTCGCCCACTATCCCACCACATATACCTCCATATGTCATTGTGTGCACTAAGCATTATATATTTTAGATATATTTATTTGATGACTTCACCTAACTAGCTCCTCCCATGTAGACCATTCTTCTCTATTCTTCTCCTCCACACTCTTCTGTGTCAGTAACACACCACTCTGAGCTATGATAATGACGTCACACACCCCAGTGTATTGTGTGAAAATAATGCGACCTGTTATTTAGCTCCTTGAACTCCTCTTTCTCTTCTTCATAGCTGTGTAGTGTGGTAGAGTAGTGTGGTTGCTATAGATGGAGTTTGCCGCGTTCTCAGTTTGAAATGGGTCCATTAATAGCCGCGTTTTGAGTTTGAAGAGGGTACAATACATCACTTAAAGTATCGTTTTTGTTAGAGTTACCTGCGTTCTGAGTTTGCAAAGGGTCCATCACCTCTTGTTTTGTTTTAGTTGAGGTTTAGCGCGTTATCAGTTTGAAAAGGGTCCGTTTACCCTGTCATGAGTTTGATTAGGGTCGAACGTATTGAAACATTACTTTTGTAATTGCTGTTTGATATTTTGCTATAAAATTTATAACTTCACACTTTGTTATATTCTCTTATTCGCCTTGAAATTATAAGTTAGCAATGCAATTTTAAGTTATAGCAATGCAATTATAGTTAGCAACTTAGCAATGCTATGTTCAATGTTCGTAATACCATTCGTGTTTCGCCATATTCGGTTTTATTGCTCGGATCTTGGATTCCACTTTCCTGACAATATGATTCCTATTGGCTATTATACATGAGTCTAATAAAGAATAGTACTCAGAGGACATGTGCTACATAGCTTTCATATTTCCTATATTTCATGATTGCTTTGGTTGCTGGTCACTTGCCCATGTACCTGTGACATTTCCATGTAGTTGTTCCTATCACTTGTCCACGTAGTTGTCACTTGCCTATGTGCTTGTCACTTGCCCATGTACCAGGTGCCTTTGGTACGCTGTTAGGGGCCGCAATGACCCATGTGGTACTAATGCCCAGACTTTGTCTTGCCCACTCTTGAGTAGAATAGTATGCCAACACGAGAAATGGGCGGTTAGTAAGCTATTGTCGTCATTATCATAGCACAATGTAGTAAGTTGAACCGCCTATTCACACGCGGAGTTGCAAATGCCCTCGCTCAGTTCGGGAATTAACATTACACAGTCATTATATAGGCGTTATATATAGCGTTAAGCGGACCTGTATTATTGTGTTGTAGTCGTTATAGATTGTTCATGGACACCGATCTCTAATCTACATGACGTCCTGAATCTATTGTTATGTTCATCGGAGTAGTTGGTAGTCTATTATCATGTTAATTAGTATGATTATTTAACAGTGTTTAGTAGTCGACCTGTCTAGAATGGGTGCCCTTATAACGCCTGCGGGCCTAAAGCACAGATCTCTTATGGGAGAACCAATAACCATAATGGGAAGCGCTGTCAATTGTCATTCATATCTTTTAAGGAGTTTGACAAGTGTGTAATTAGTAATTTGGCGGGTTCTAAAGTCGCTTACTTTGTCTTGCCGGTTGTGTCTCTCAGTACCACTTAAATTTAATGTGGCCTCCTCCTCCTGGAAATAGTATAGCTCTTCCGAACACGTCATGTAATTACCCTCACCTGACCCGGGATCCTGAGCTCTGATTGGTCGCTGATCTCCTCCTGGCTCCCCATTGGGTAATAATCACGTGTCACGTGACGCTGTGTACTCCCCACTACTCTTCCAGTAATTGGTGTGAGTATTATGATATTAGTGGCTCGTAAACCCGCACTGCACGCTTCAGAGTGACATCATTATCACATTTTAACGTGGTGTGTTTGTGCCGTAGTAGCTATTCCTCAAACAGTGAGTTGATGTGGATGATATCATTGTGTAATTGGTGCTCTGCGTTATAGAGTGGAGGAGTTTACTTCTTGTTAGGTTATTAGGTTTACTTGCTTCATTGACTTCTGCAAGTTTACTTCTTATTAGGTTATTAGGTTTACTTGCTTCACTGACTTCTGAAAGTTTACTTCTTATTAGGTCATTAGGTTTACTTGCCTCATTGACTTCTGCAAGTTAGGTTATATTAGGTTTATTACTTGCTTCATTGACTTCTGAAAGTTTACATCTTATTAGGTTTACTTGCTTCACTGACTTCTGAAAGTTAGGTTATTAGGTTTACTTGCTTCACTGACTTCTGAAACATTACTTATTAGGTTTACTTTTCCTTTTTATTGGGTTTACTTGCTTCACTGACTTAATAAAGTTTAAAATATTAGGTATACTTGGCCTTCTTTTTAGGTTTGCTTGCTTCACTGACTTCTGTAAGTTTAATCATTAGTTTTACTTGCTTCACTGAACGTTTGCTTCTCATTGGGATTGCTTCCTCTTTGCAAGGCATTTGTTTTTCTAGATTTACCAATTCATCACCGATGACTGTACGCGATTAATTAACGTTTTGACACTAACAAAACTGACGACGTCAATATTCCGACCGCTCATATAGATAACTGAGCAAAGCTGCAACTCTCCTAAGTAACGTGTCATCAATTTAAGATGCATCAGCTGAGTTTTGTAGTACAATAACATAATATAATACTGCACCCCACCATAAGTAGCTAAATGCATCAGACATACCCTCACTTTGAGAGTTCGTCTGTGTAAAACAGGCGGTTTGATGCCAGCAGATGTATATTCTAACCCATGATAATTACATCATTCTGAAGAGCATATTGTTCGAGGGCAGCACCCATTCTTTAGGCAGATGAATCGCTAAGTGGGGTGGTTACTCAGTCAGTGAGTGGTTCTTCTATTGAATATAAGTCGTACCTATCATGTTATGAAGTGCTCAATATGTCAACTATATTTCGCGTGGTATGCCACGCGTGATACGTATTTGAGAGATGATGTCCAATATATGATCAATCTTTCTTAGAAGTTTTAGCGCTATGTAAAGCTTTCTGGGAAGTTGGTGCTTATATATAAAATGTTCAATTTAATTTGACAAAATTTCTTTTTGACAACTTTCTCTTGTAGTGCTCTGTTGCCACTGTTCAGTGGCCATTAAACTCATTTATTTTCTTGAGCGTTCAAAATTTCAAGCCTATATATCTACTATCTGGTAGTTGAGTTTCCAATCCCCGGTCTCGTATTCTGCAAGTTTTATATTACAAAATTAATATATTAATTGTAGGGTAATTACAGCTAGTTATCACACATATCCCGCATTTTCATTGAGTCTCTGACACATTCCCCCTCTTAGGAACTATAAATAAACATGACCTTACAACTAAATTATAGTCGCAGATAACAACTGTCCTTGATTCGTCATCATTTCCCTGTTATAACTCTTGATAATGACGTCACCCTTCTCTGTAGTTTGTTCTCGGTCTAGCATTGCTCAGTAATATAAACGCTACATATCTCTCAGCCGGCTGCTGCTGACCACTGACAGCTTAGTTTACCCATGACACCTTGCAGTTGGGCCAATGAGCGAGCAGGATTTGCATGGTGCTGCGTGCTGATTGGTCGATTCATGGAGTGCAGCAGGTGAACTATAGTTTTAGAAATACCAGAACTTTTAGTGTAATTCTTTGAAGAATTTATCAGATATTGATAAAATGTTGAATATTAATTTCATGATTATCATCCAGAAAACAAGCTCTATCCGTGGCACTTGAGAAACAATTTATTGTCTCCCCCATTTGAGTCCACTTTGGTTATTTCTATGGCTCAAAACACCCACGAAGTCATTGCTTTGATGGTCGGGTAATATTGTCAGATAAAATGAAAATTGTTAATATCAAGTTGGGATCAATACCGATTTGATTTAGCCATTTTGTATAAATTTACATGTAATTGATTATTAAATGATAAATGATACTTATTGGCAGTGTGCCAGCGATTCCAGTTCATTGGTAGGATTTATAGCTTATGTCATTTTGCCACAGTATTTGTGAGCTGGTCCCTAGAACGACCAACGCGACATGATTTAAAGTGGCCATTTAGTGACGATAATCCGACTCATTTTAACTCGTGCAGCAAGGAGAGTGCTCACTTGTTTAGGGTTTCGGTCAGGGCTTAGGCATTGCTTTTCCGTAAGTTGTTTCCACAAGTTTTATCATATTTATATGTCAGTTATTCTTCCGCTGAACGAGGTTTTCCATTTTTCTAAATTTTGCTCTATTTATCACGACTCTTCTAGGTATATCCCGCCTTATTCAATTCAATAAAAATAGTTTTTAAACTAGAAAATATTTTTAAGTTTTTAAAATATATACATATTTAGGGTATTTATCATGACTTTATACACGAAAGAATTCGCTGCGAATTAACATGCCTGAATAATGTACATCCAATATAGTATTTTGGTGAAACGCCAGCCATTTTTATACGTCGTTTCCCTGTCAACACCTATTTTCTAATATGACAGATCAATTAATGAATACCAAGCAAATATGACATCATTTGTCAACATTTGGCATTCCTATGCACACTTATTTTGCCATCTAACGTACTTAGGATAATCCATTTCTTTTGCTTGTTTCAATGGCAACATTGTGATGTTTCCACGTCGCCAATTGGTTGTCTTGGAAACGCACTTGAGTTGCTGTGAGCCTTTCCCTGTTAAATCGTACATTGTACATTTTGCGGAATGTACCATGTACAATTTTGTACTTTTGTACATTTGTCCAGATTTAGATCGGATTTCCACGTTCTTCCCAATTGGCGATCATGATTTTAAGCAAATTCTCTGCCACCTTTGCTCTTACGAAAACTCGGATTTTGATGAAGTAAATTCAAATAATCGCATGAATTATCTCATGTTAAATCTCGTCAAATAACTCCTCTGCATCTGGGTCATCTCCCACGCTTAATTTTCATGATTTAACACAGAGAAAGAGCGGTGGAATCATTTTAATAAAGCTGGTGAATTTATGCAGCAATTAATGATGGATTGAAAGTGAAAGAGAGGGGTTGAAATAGAGCGCGCGCTACAGAAACGCAATTCAAAGTGGTGCATTGTATCTGGAAACAATAAGGAAGGCATCAGGAACTCTTTAACTGTATCCAATTGGAAGATTGGACATTTACTATACGTTATCGAACTCATAATTGGGACCTAAAAATTATAAAGACTGGTAACTTTATTATGTTGCGTCGTATTGACCAATCGAACTCATATTTGGGCCCTTAATTAATTAAAGTTATTACAACTAGTAGCTTTATCACGTTGACTAACTATTAGACTTTATCATGGTATACAATTTAGTAATGAAAAAGCCCCCCAAGAGATCAGACAAAAACGTTGAATTTGTTAGGAACAACAAGCTAAATCTTTTACATCATCAGTACCTATAAAGAATTATCAAGATTAGAAAGGGTCCCAAGTATTATGTTAGTATTATGTTTTAACAAAAGGTGTGCATATATTATAACCCCACGTGCAAAAAATAGGCGGTTAAACGTAATCAACTTACTACTTTGTGCTATGATAATGACGACATCTTAACCGCCTGTTTCTCGTTTGGGTATATTGTGATATTAGCTTGCTTAGTCCCTTTCAAAACTTCCAGATATTATGTTTTCCCGTTATATTCTCGGAGCTTTTGTGTGTTTTTGGGGTTTGAGTAGTGGTTAACTAAGACGGAAATTTATATCAATTGTCGAATTTATACAAGTTTAATTCATATTCTCAATTTATGATTTAGCGATCCTTAATTCTAATCTTGAAGATGTATATTAAAGAATATTTTAATGCATTGCATGCAATTACATCTGAGTACGTTAACAATATGAAGCCCTATAACTCATGTTTGGTTAATAACTGAACTAGACATTATTTTCTTCCCAGAATCAAATGGCCATCGTTCCCGCGAATATGTGAAATATGTTTGAAGTTGCACGATTTTTATCAAGAACAATTTCTTCTATGTTAGTTCGTAAAACAAAACTTTGGGGGAATGTAAAAGGTGTTAAATTAATGAGTTTTCCTCTATTAAAATATTCAATAGTTGAAAATATATAAATCAATGCATGTAATATCGCAATAACCCTTGAAAATTTCTGAATAATTAGTCCAGACTCCGAAGGTTCAAGCTCCGAGGTTTAAAGCCCATTTTTGGCAAACTTCGAGGTTTTCAATCGGAAAAAAATGAATCGCTGGTCCAAACTTTACTGGCCCAAACACTCCGATGGTCCAAACTCCGATGGCTGACCCAAACTCTGCTGGTCCACCTGTGCATCTCCAGAACAAACTCCACGTGACTGTAAAACAATGGCTACTATGTGCATCATTTCAGAAAGGTGCAAAGTAGCAAATATACACGGCCTCATCGCCGGGTGCACTAGTTGACGACATCAATTCACCTTAATGATATTCCGCACGAGATTAATAGGCGTTTCTGATGACGTCATTATCATAGCACAATGTTATAAATTGATGTCGCTGAACCGCCTATTTTTCGTGCATGGGGTATAAGCCTTGGAATAACGTTCGTTTGAGTCGTCTGTACTTTAATAACGCGCAGCTTCGTTAGTTGAGGGTGCTCTTTGCTAAAAGTCTCACTTTTTATTAACGAGTAAAGGCACACCATTCGTGTTACCTGCTCGTTTGTGCTTTTAATGAAAGGTTTTATATGTTGCTGGCGTTGTTCTCGGTTTTCAAATCTACTGTAAATAGATTTTCCGAATTTATCCTGATTCGTCTGTAATAAGTAAAGTACTTTTTCACAACTTTTTATTACATCAAGATGGCGTATACTTCGGTTTATCTAGATCGGTTTTTATCAAGATCAACTTCCCCTATAGCAGAAAATACATAATATAAGCACAAAGCTTTATCAATTTTCCCTTCTCTCCCTACAGTTTTTAGAACCTCCTCCCTTCATAGCAGCTTTTGCCTTTGAAACGTGTTCCCTCATATTTACAGGTGTTGCATTTGTTACTGAATTACAACTAAAGAATAACTCTTTTAAAAGGGATAATGGCATATTATCGAGACTTTCTCAAAGTAAGAGGATATTAAAGTTGATGATATAAAGTGCAACTCACAAGGTGTCTCAACAACTATAATATTAGTTTCTCGATGGTGGAGTTTTCTAGCTTCTGGTTGATAGTCTCTGGGATCCATTATTCTTTCGTTCTTTTTGTTTATATATGGGGGGGGGGGGTTTCACTGTCCCAATTGTCCCAAACTCAAGAAAAAGTGGATTGGGACAGGGACAATTGGGACAAATGGGACAAATGGGACAATTGGGACAAATGGGACAGAGAAAATGGAACAAATGGGAATCAAAAAAGTGAATTCGGACTGGGACAATTGGGACATTTGGGACAAATGGGACAATTGGGACAAATGGGTCGGAGAAAATGGAACAAATGGGACTCAAAAAAGTGAATACGGACTGGGACAAATGGAACATTTGGGACAAATGGGACATTTGGGACAATTGGGACAAAAGTGACAGAGACAACTGGGGCTCAAATGATTGTGTTTTTCAGTGGGAGTTTAGTGTTTCTGTCTTACAGCTTGTTACATAGCAGCACACAACCAAAACTTGTACTTATTAGCATAGTAGTATGATAGAAAAACATTGATCAATGTAAAAATGATAGATGACTGATTTGTCCAACTTTTTGTTTGTCCCAATTGTCCCAAATGTCCCAGTTGTCCCAATTGTCCCAAAAACCAGTCCCAAACTCAAAAAAAAGTAAATTGGGACAGGGACAATTGGGACAATTGGGACAGTGAAACTCCCCCCTATATGGTGATTGACGGAAGGTTGCTTAATAATAATGTTACTATTTCGGAAACTTTTAATCTTATGGTGAGTTGCTTATAATTTTTGAAAGTCTTGATGATATCATGCTATTATGATTGCTTGTTTTTGATGCTTCATATGGCCATATGCTCATATACAATGAGAGTATGGGCATTCTACAGAAAAATGAAAATAATGAGATAGCTGTCAGCCGTCACTGAACCATGCCGAACCACGTCACTCAACTAGTCATCCATCAATTTTAATAAAGGTCACAAGTACTCACATACGAAGAACAGGCACCCAAGTTTAAATGCGTTCGTTTTATCCATAAAAGGCGAACTTTTTACCACTTTGTCACAGGTGACAACTTAGCAGTGAGTGTGGTCAGAGTCTTCCTCCTTTGCTTATTTCCATTGCTTATTTTTCTTTTCATTTTTTGCTCCATGCTTATTCATCTGGTTTCATTTCTTGCTCATTTCTTATGTAACTCCTCATTAAAGCTTGTTTGTGTGAACGTTCGTCGAAGGAAATTCAACTTCATCTTGTCCATGTGATCTTGTTTCGAACAAATTCAAATAGGTTATAAGACTGGGGAATTTTTGGAAGTTTTCTTTCTTGAAAACCTGATTAATACACAGCAAAAGTTGTAAAATGAATAAGCATGGAAAATAATTTGTAAAATTGGGCGATTTGATCCATTGCAAAGAGTTCCCAATCTTATTTGAACGTGTCCTTTTTCCAAAAGAAAGCGCGTACCTGATTCAGCAAAAAATTAATTTAAAAACATATCTGAGTTGGCCCTCTTCCCCGACGTTCGTTATCATGCTGGCTTCGATTTCTATGATTTTTTTTTTCTTGGATTATTCTAATTACTCTGTTATCGTGAACTGGGATACGAATATTTTCTAATTATTGTTATCATGAATATTTCAATAAAAACATGTCCCTACCCTTAATTCTGGCGCGTGTCTTTACTCCCTTGAGATAAGACCCATATTACAAATGCCGAGCTCACAAATACAATTGCCGAATTAGAATGATGTCATAATCACACTTTATTATGGCCAATTGTTGACGTAAATGTAACATTTTTCCAAGCGCCTCATCACATTCCTATGAAGCGCATGTTGTGAGAACAGATGATCTCAAATTACCACAACCAACTTCTCCTAATCTCAGTACAGAGGTCTCTCTCTTCTAGTATATCGTACCAATGACAGGCTCCTCTAGTTCGTTCTCATCCTCCTCCTTCTCCTCCTCCTACCCGTCTTTCTCCTCCTTCTGTCTACGTGTTTTATCTCAAAGTTGTGTTCTTAGCTTTGTTTTCATCTCGTTAGTCTTCTCTTTCAAGAACATCATGACTGTGCTTTTCCAAAATTCCGCGTTTTGTGTCTTCTATCAGAATTGATGATTATTTCAAGTGGCGGCTTCTCTTCTATGTACATTCTTTAGTCTGTCCTCTGTTCTTGTCATTTGTTTTCAGTTTCTTCTTTCAAATCGTGCTTTTTCTGCTTTTCTTTCTCTTTCGAGTTTTCTTTCCAAATAAGTTTCATGACGTTTGTTTTCTAATTTTTAGAGCGAGGTTTTTAAATTCGATATGTCCAATTGTTTATCTGTTTCACCGAAGTCAAGGAAAAATTTTCCATGAAAATTGAATGCTGCATTTGTATTGTTCCCCTTATATTTGTGCAACTGTTTAAGTTACAAAGTCACGTGCTCACCATTGTTACCTTTTTACTGTCTAGAAACCTAACGCACCTGGCATTGACATGTGCAGTATGCCAAACACAATACGTACACCATAATAATCCACTTAAAAAGCTTAGTGGCAATATGGCAAACCACGGCTTCCAAATGACATATGCGTTATGTCAAACACAACAGAACACAATACACGGTACAACATTGTAATCCATTTAAAAATCTTTGTAGAAACATGGCAAATCACATGGTCCTCCATGATACCTCGATTATACCCTTCTTGTGAAAAATAGGCGGTTATTTTCAACAATTTAGAAGCGCGCACAATGTTAATGACGCCATCGCGACCATCTATTTATTCTGAGCGTATGATATGGACCGATTAGCACCCGTTTTTTGGAGAGTAATTCGGATGCGAAGGATATAGGCGGTTAAAGTTGCCATTATATTTATCACCATAACAATTACAACATGAGTGACCTATGATGCACATACCATAAATGGTATAATTGGACATAATGTGTCATTGGTCAGTCACCGCTCTTTTACCTCGCCAGAGAGACACCAATGATGCCAGATGGCACGTTTTGGATAATTCATATTCATGTTTACTTTGACTGTTTGAAACTTTACCGAGTTTCATTTTTGAATAACATGTTTTACCGGATTTGATTATCACTACCTATGACCTAAATTAAGTGATTAAATATAAAATGAATAAATATTATTTAATCTCGCGACATGATGTGCTAAATGACATGAATAAACATGTGCTGAAAAAGTGCTGTTCGTCTGCCAACTTACTATTAACCAACACTGGCAATATACTATGAGGCTTTATGACGAATAGGCGGTGTGACTTTGTCAATTCCCCCATTCAGCCATTCTAAACCCTGATAATGACATCACTCTCAGTCGCTCACGTTGCTCGAGAGGAGGAATATATATGTTTAGCCATCTGGCGTGTGTTAATTAATCACATAATTCGCTGATTATCAAGTTATTACAAGTCCTTGACTTTGTTCTGGGAGAGCTAAATATATGTATATATAGAGGCAGCGTGGTTTACAAATTATGGTGGTTTGTATTATGAGGCGGTTGTCGGTGTGCTGAACTTTACCTTGTTGCCAATTTTTGCCAATTTCTCGCTTCGTTATCTCTTTACTTGCCTGATTGGTTTATACTTCTTGAGTTTTTTGCGTACTTTTGCTGTCGCATGTGGCATGATTTTGACAAATTTTCGTTTTGTTAATAGTACTAAATTGGTTTATACTTTTCAAGTATTTTCTTATGATGATACAGTAAATTTGATATTCGGACATTTTGTGGCAAGTTGTCAAGAAGAGTGTCGTTTATAGCTCCAAAGCGTCTAATTTGCCGTCATTATTCTCTGAAACCCAATACTGGTTTATCTCTTGTGTATACTGTGTATTTACCGTGTATTTAGTTTTATTAAAGTGTATTGATCACTTTCTTCTTTTGTACCGTGTGGCGTATTTAGGTTATTTATAATTTTAATTAAGTGTATTCTTTGTTCACTTTCTTCTCTCGTGCCGTGTGGCGTTCTCCTCTATTTCTAGAACATTTTCCTTGAATTTTCTTTCCTCTACGGAATATCTCAAGACTCAATGTTTCAGCTCGCTGATATACGAAATTGCATCCCTGATCTCCAAGTTTATTAAGCGGTAATGGCTTTTAAGTGCATAGATTTTCCTATGTCTGCGACTCATTAACTCATTTACTGAATGGTCACTTTGAATTTAAGTTCCGATTTTATAGAAACGTTCACAAAAAAACTTAAAAGAAATGTAATTTAAGTTTCTGATTCCTTTGATCAATCTTTTTTCTCTTAATAGCTTTGATAATTAATCGTTTTATATCTTGGGGTTTACTTAGGTAAATTGAGGTTGATATTCATTTTAACTGTGTTGCGTTCTCTTTTGCGTATGTGACTTTTATGGCTGATAACGAGTTGATTTTGTTTTGAAATTTTCCCGTTTTAATGAGGTGATTGGGTTCAGGTACTTATTTTCATGAAAACTATGATCAAAAGTATCCAAGGGTGGAGAAAATGTCTGGTGCAAATTTCAAAAAGCACGTGGGCACTTTTTTCCATTTAAAAACATCGAAAAAAGTGACAAAATTTTGGTACATGGCGTACCAACAAGATGCCTAATGAAAGCGGACTTTGGTATTTTCTACTGCATGACTCTTCATAATACGATCCAGCATACCCTGTCAGTGTCAGTAATAATATCGCATATTTTATCATCTCTTCTCTACTTCGCCTTATCGGGTATAAATATCCCATTTTATATTATTTAATACGCACCAGACTATCGAAATGACGTCATTATCATAGCACAAAATGGTATGTTAAATACGTTGTGCGGCCTACTTTGCCTTGGGATATATTAAAATATTATATCTCTCTCGTTTTAAGAGCGCCGCATCTTGCTTCCAATTCGCTTCTTCTTTTGTTGCTCTGTTCTTTTAAATGCATCTAAACTGTCTGTCTAATGTCAAACCTTCGCCCAATGCGCAAGGAATAGGTTGTTGAGAGTGACGTCATTATCAAGGCTTAAAATCGAGAATTGGTGGTGTTGGACCGTCTAAATTCTGTTTATAAAATGTGCATACATAGTGGTTGTCCGAGCATTGCCAACTACGCCGGATCTGACTTAAGGTATTTCCATTTATGTGATCTCAGTGGAGTTTTGGAGGTCGTTGTCGGATATATTATACATTTTGTATTCTCTACAAAGTCAGGGGTTGGAAATTAGTGAATTTATGTCGTCATTATCAGGATTCATAGAAGTGAGTTGATGTCGCCATTATCAAGGGTTAGAATATCTAGTTGATGTGTACTGTCTAGATACCTAACATATTTACGGTGTGTTCAAGTGGTGAAAGCATTCCACTTCCGATCATTTACACCAATTTCTGTACTTGTACCATGCTGTGTATGTGTTAGGTCCACTAAACGCCTCGCAGATAAGTTCAGCTCATTCATACTAACTTCTACTTTATTCCCGCTCTGACCTTTTCTGTTTTTAGTTCGTTCACTCGATATTTTCTTGCGCTACATCTTTGCATATATTAAATTATCGTATTATCAGCCAAATTATTCCTTGTCTTCGTCCAGTATGAAAACAGCCTCACACGACTTGGGTTATTAGCTCTCAAATTGTGCAGATACCACCCAGTTTGGTTTTCTCACTTCATCAGTTAAGTTCCTAAATCTAGCTACACAGAAAAGAAGATGCCTCTGACAAGTTTTAAAGTTTGTTCAGAAAAAAAAACTGTTGAAAGAGCGGGAAAGAGTCAAGAGAAAGTAGTAATGCCACATTTTTAACTTTTCAATAACTTGAAAAACGTCTGGTTCTTGAGAACTAAGTGCTTATTTTTGCGTAGTTTTAGAAAAATGTATGTAGACAGGAAAAGTATTTTAGACTGTGAATGTGCTGCTAGAATGTAACCATATCAGCGGAGTTTCAGATTACTTGGAATTATCATGACATCGAACAGTCAGCGCGCGAATTTTTGTCAGACTTGCGCACTGATTTGTCAATGTCAATTGAACCTTGGGTACACTAATACTTCGTCGATGAAGAATTTAAGAATATTTGGACAAAAACACCCGTCCACGATCCATCCTTATTCCCCGACCGACGATCAAATTAATTCCCTAAGTGGTACTTTTGAAATTTCCAAAAAAGACCACCCACCTTGTGAAAATTTTCATGAAAGAACTATACAGTTACTTTAATTACTTTAAGAAATTTTAGAAAAGTATTCTAATTTTAGTACTAATATTACGTTCCATACTCCCCTATAACAATTCTCATATATTATGAGAAAGTGAAGTGTGTATCTGAGATGAAATGTTAAAATTTGTGTCTTTCATTACTGATACATAAAAGGAGGCAGATACCTGTGTTATTGAGAAGTTAAGAGGCGTGTACTGAGTGATCTGATAGGCGGTTAAGCGTCATCAACTCACCACTTTAAACCCTGATATACGAAATTGCATCCCTGATCTCCAAGTTTATTAAGCGGTAATGGCTTTTAAGTGCATAGATTTTCCTATGTCTGCGACTCATTAACTCATTTACTGAATGGTCACTTTGAATTTAAGTTCCGATTTTATAGAAACGTTCACAAAAAAACTTAAAAGAAATGTAATTTAAGTTATTGATTCCTTTGATCAATCTTTTTTTCTCTTAATAGCTTTGATAATTAATCGTTTTATATCTTGGGGTTTACTTAGGTAAATTGAGGTTGATATTCATTTTAACTGTGTTGCGTTCTCTTTTGCGTATGTGACTTTTATGGCCGATAACGAGTTGATTTTGTTTTGAAATTTTCCCGTTGTAACGAGGTGATTGGGTTCAGGTACTTTTTTCATGAAAACTATGATCAAAAGTATCCAAGGGTGGAGAAAATGTCTGGAGCAAATTTCGAAAAGTACGTGGGTATTTTTCCATAGAAAAATCGAAAAAAGTGACAAAATTTTGGTACATGGCGTACCAACAGGATGGCTAATGAGATCGGACTTTGGTATTTTCTACTGCATGACTCTTCATAATACGATCCAGCATACCCTGTCAGTGTCAGTAATAATATCGCATATTTTATCATCTCTTCTCTGCTTCGCCTTATCGGGTATAAATACCACATTTTATATTTTTAATACGCATCAGACTATCGAAATGACGTCATTATCATACTGCAAAGTGGTGTGTTGAAGACGTTGCACGGCCTACTTTGCCTGCGGGATATATTAAAATATCTCTCTCTCGTTTTAAGAGCGCCGGCATCTTGCTTCCAATTCGCTTCTTCTTTTGTTGCTCTGTTCTTTTAAATGCACCTAAACTGTCTGTCTAATGTCAAACCTTTGCCCTTGATGCGCAACAAGTAGGTGGTTGAGAGTGACGTCATTATCAGGGTTTAAAATGGAGAATTGATGACGTTGAGCCGCCTAATTTCTTTTCATTTTAAAATGCACATACATACTAGTGGTTCTCCGAGCATTGCCAACTACGCTGGATCTGACTTGAGTTATTTCCGTTTATGTGATCTCGGTGGAGTTTTGGAGGTCGTTGTCAGATAGTACATTTTGTATACTCTACTAAGTCAGGGTTTGGAAATTGTGAATTGATGTCATCATTATCAGGGTTTAGAATATCTAGTTAGTGTCTACTTTCTAGATATCTAACGTATCTACGCTGTGTTCAAGTGGTGAAAGCATTCCACTTCCAATCATTTACACCAATTTCAGTACTTTTACCAGGCTGTGTATGTGTTAGGTCCACTAACTCACTTATAACGCCTTACTGAGACGTTCAGCTACTTCATACTAACTTCTACTTCATTCCCCATCTGACCTTTTCGGTTTTTAGCTCCGTTTGCTAGATATTTCCTTGCGCTATATCTTTGCATATAATATTAAATTATCTTATACTATCAGCCAACTTATTCCTTGTCTTCGTCCAGTATGTAAACGGCCTCAAACGGCTTGGGCCTTGTCAGCTCTCAAATTGTGCAGGTAGTTTTACTGTACCACTCAATTTGTTTTTATCACTTTATCAGTCATCAGTTAAGTTCCTAAATCTAGCTTCACAGAAAAAGAAAAATGCCTATGACAAGTTTTAAAATTTGTTGAGAAAAAAACCTGTTGAAAGAGAAAGTAGAAATGCCACATTTTTAACTTTTCAATAACTTGAAAAACGTCTGGTTCTTGAGAACTCAGTGCTTATTTTTGCGTAGTTTTACAAAAATGTATGTAGACAGTATTCTAAACTGTGAATGTGCTGCTAGAATGTAACAATATCAGCGTAGTTTTAGATTATCTTGACATCCACCAATCAGCGCGCGAATTTTTTGCAAACTTGCGCACTGATTTCAAATTCTTCGATGAAGAATTTAAGAATATTTGGACGAAAACGTCCATCCATGATCCATCCTTTTTTTCCCCGCCCGACGATTAAAATAATTTACTAAGTGGTACTTTTGAAATTTGCGGAAATGACAACTCACCTACCTTGTGGAAATTTTCATAGAAAACTATACTTTTAGAAATTTTAGAAAAGTATGCTTATTTTAGTACTAATATTACGTTCCATATTCACCTATAAAGCTATAACAATTCTCATATAATATGAGAAAGTGAAGTGTGTATCTGAGATGAAATGTTAAAATTTGTGTCTTTCATTACTGATATATAACACAGGTAGATACCTGTGTTATTGAGAAGTTAAGAGGCGTACTGAGTGATCTGATAGGCGGTTAAACGTCATCAACTCACCACTTTAAACCCTGATAATGACATCACAGATCACGTTTATATCTAACCGCCCTGTTCAGATATATACGCTAGCGACTTACATATAACAGATGTTAACAGAGAGAAAGTTCAGATGTTAAAACTCTCTCTATAATTCCTGATACACACACTCACGGTATCAAGCACTATCATGATACGCGGTGTTGGGATGACGTCATTATCATGACACAACGTGGTGTGTTGATGACGTTGAACCGCCCTGTTTGTGCGCTAAGTATATATCAAGCACTTTAGAAAGAGTTGTAGCACGCCTCTCTCCTCAAGTGTGCACAGCTCTACAAAGACTTGCATTACATCATCTACAACCGGAATAGTCGGATTCTGAGCAGGGAAAGCGGAATTCAAGACACAAAATTTAAGAATTTATGAATTTGTACAGCTTTACCATCTTATTAAAAGCAATGTGACGCAAATACATCGCATTTTAAAAGCAATAAATAATTGTTCAAGCATCGGCCACATTGTAATCGACCTATTGCAATGATATCGGAAATATGGGAATTCACAGTCAAATTTCCAAATAAGAAGCTGGAAATAGCATCAACCTGAACGAATTAAGCTTATTTTGGACGCATTCTATAAAATTAATGAAGGACTCAAAAACTTGAAAGTTGAAATGCACTGGATGCCATAATCGACCTTTCCCGGCCCTAAACCAGCCACTGCATACCCAATCTAGCTTGGTTAATCGAGACACTTTCAATCTCATTACTGGGGGTCCCCAATAGACAAGTAGAGAATGTCTCAATAATTTGAGACCTATATTTCCCCCGATTACTTCCAATCGGAGTATTGGTAGAGTCACGTGATTAATCTAGAAGTCACGTGGTTTGGTGGGTTCTATTGTATTTCAGAGCACACAATATAACTAACATATATAGTGTGGGGTGTAGGTTTGATTTGGTGCAGGATACTGACCCTATAATGTGCAAACGTGCGATAAATAGGCGGTTAAGATGGCGTCATTATCATAGCGCAATGTAGTAAATTGATGACGTAGTGAACTGCCTATTTAAATTTATTGCTCGCGGGGTTTATTAATGTAGGGGAGCGTTATATTCGTGATGACGTCATCTTCATATCCTAAAGTAGTACGTTTACTGCGCTCACTGCCCACCTATAGAGTTAATACACGCGTGGAGAGGGTATTATTTCTTATATTGGTATTGTGCTTTGGACCGACGTTAGACTTGCATTAGTAGATTTGTGTGATTTTACAATAGTAGCTAGATTTATTAGATTTATTTGATTCATTAGCTCTACGGTGCTCTAGTATTAGAAGACGAGAAATAGTTTGATCTCTAATATTAGAATTTAGAATTCGAGAAACAGGTTGATGCCAATAATTTTCTGCGCATTGAATTGAACTTTGCCACTTCGGTAGGTTTTAGGAGATTCCACGGCCATCAGCATTACTAACCACTGGAACGTTGCCGCTCGAGAGCCCAATCAAGCAAATAATTAGGGTTAGTTTTTGGTAAACCACTGGGCAGGGGAATAATCCCGCTTTGAGTCGTTTAGCATCGCTCATAGAGCACGATGGAGCAGTTTCCTTCTAGAATTGGTAACGTTACCGTTGCGTACCGTACTTTACCTTTTCGAAATGTGTTTTGAAAAGAAATTCCTAATAAAAAACTAATGTTTTTATTGCAGCTCTCGAGATTTCGAGAACAAAAACGAAAATTCAAAAATTTCATTAGTACTTGATTTGTGCGTAACGTATGTGATACTCTTGTTCTCGATGTAAATATGGAATAATGATAAAGCATTTATTTAGGGCACGGAGGAATTGTGAATTTGCCAGAAGGTAAATCAAATTATACTAAATCTGTGATGTATATTCTAAACCGCGTTAATTAGTGATGGATAATTTAAGATATGTCTCCTGAAGCACCAAACCTGTCGGTTCAATGTCAGCAACTTAATACTTTGAGATATGATAATGGCGTCAGCATGAAGTGGGACAGTTGTCGATACTCAAACTACCGAAACTTCCTTTGTTTCCATTGTTTTTAAATAAAGTTGTTAGTTATTAAGTAGTTATTAAATGTAAAATGTAGTGCACAAATGAATGTATTTGATCGTTTGTTTCATCAAAAGATCCGTTTCAATGTGTAGTGTGTACCTCATCGCTGGAATATGCTGCACTTCAAATCTGGACAGTTAATCGTCATTCATCCACCACTCTACACCATAATAATGACGTCATCCTTAATAAAACCTAAAAACCAGACGTGTCTGACATAGCACCGATTAGCGGAGACCAATAGACAGTGCTAAACAGTAAATGTGACTTGAGTAGACTGCTTATACAGTGTACACTAACTAATTTGTATGCGTCATATTAGCTTACCCGCAGAATCCCAAATCTAAGTTATGATAATGATGTCATCAACTCACCATTCTAATCTATGATAATGACGTCATGCCCTCCCGCCCGTCTCAGAGAGATTGAGAGCATTTAATAAATTGAGAGGATTAGAGTGCATACATTCGGTGAGGTCTCACATTCTCACTTCATAGAATCGTTTGTCTGTAAGCAGCACTTGAACGAGAAGCGAGATTTCTTATTTTCCTAATTTTACAGATTAATTCCATTGCAGCAAACTTCTAGTTTTTGTTCATATATTTCTTCTTAGATCTCGTATAGTTTTGATCAATCACACTACGAATTCCTTGATTTATAAGTTTCTATAATTCTATAGAACCCTCCGAAGTTTTCATCAGTCAGAGGGTCTTCAGCTGGTCTTCTGCCGAACTAGCTCGTCAATATGGTAACTTGTGCAAATGAGGTGCCTGGTCACCTAAGGAGACCATGTGACCACATTAAGAGGTCACCACACGTACACAGTTTATGTATATTCAGCAGGTCGCTATGTGTATCAGTCAGCAATGACTATATAGGCGGGTGAGAGTTACGTCATTATCATTGAAAATAATAATCTTTTTAGAATTAATTTAGAATGGTATTTTCCATTCAGAAGAATGGACTTGACTTGAAAGCCCCCCCCCCCCGTGAAGGTTTGCCTCTTTAATGGGCGGAAGATATCTCAATTGTTAATTCAAAGGCTTTCGCCGCTTCTCGACGACCTCAGATCGCCTATTGTTTGTATGCAGCCTTTATAGTCCTTCTTCTGTGAGGTTTTCTGTGTGTCATAAGCATATACACGGCGCTCCTATAGATCTTATAAGATGGGATATAGGCGAGTAGTAAGCGCGCCTGCGTCATCTTCTCACCATTGTAACTCCTGATAATGGCGTCATGTTTAGACTCGTGTTAGAGATCTGGAGGGACACGATGCACAGCTGTGAGCTGCACCTCGTATCCTTAGCTTCCGAACTTCGTATATCGTTAGCTTTACTTCGTTAGCTTTACCTTCGTGTTAGTCAATAAGTCAATACTCCATCTCACTTAATTCTTGCTACTCAGTTTGTTGAATTGAAAACCTTTGCCTGGAAATAGCTTGTTTATATCTTACGTTAATATGTTTTTCAAATTTACCATTTAGAGTGTTATTAGTAACATATCGCACTCTACTAGCTACTGAATTACTATCGGAGAGTGTTATTAAATGCATGCGGAGGGTGGGTGACGTGACGTGTGCGTTGGTCGTTGTCTCTGTCTTGTTGCTCAGTTCGGCGGGTGCAGGTCGGGTTAAAGCACCCGGCTACTACGGTAAGTGGTGATCTTAATGACGAATTAATTTATAAAATTGATAAAATAAATTTTCATTTCATTGACCGTAATTATGGTACAACTTGTTACATCACTCTTCCTTCCGTCCTTTGGTAATCAAGCCTTTTATAAAACCAGTTCAATTCCAATGCTGCCAGGTGAGGGATAATCTAAGATTCGATTAAATTGAATTAATTAAGTTTTAATTTATCTTAAATAGTATAATGAATCTTAGTTTATCATGCCTTGTGTTGAAAGATCATTCAGTCGATCTGGAGAAATTTCATCCATCATGTGATTTCAAAACATGTGCAACGTGGGAAGTAGAATAGCTACTCAGGAAATCCCGTCCTTACAATGATGTGAGATTACTTTTCACACTTTCAATTCCCGTAATTATATAATAAATCTAATTATCGAGTATCACGCCGGGCGCTGTTATTTGCCTGTACAGATCACGCCGGCTCTATGATCATGACACCGGCTGAACGCAACACACGAAATTTAGGCGGTATGGCGTCACTAATTTAACAGTTGGAGCTAGGATAACGACATCAGTATTTCAACTGCTCACTATTTGTGAGGGACCAGTGTAATTCTATTTGTAATATCCACACAATTAAATAATTCAATGCATCGATGGTTACAACACTAAGGGCTATAAAAATAGCTCACGAGATTTTCGTCCTGTGAAAAAAATACACTCTTAAAATCACATCATTCAAAGAAACTTAAAACTACTTTCGTTATTTTTTAATTTCAGTATTCATTATACACAGAATTGCACATTCTGTCCATCTCTATTTTATTTCAAAAAAATTCTCAATGGTGACACACTGACACATCTCTCACAATAGATTGATCTGTATGTAACCGCTTCTTATGAACTCTTACATTTAGTGTAATCCTTGAATTTAACCTCATCTCAATAAAATTGTAAAATGACAAGAGTGAAGCCACAAATTTGCTCGTATTTCTCAGTTTTGATACTCATACACTCAGAATTTAGGCAGATTAACGTCATTAAGTCTCTACTCTGTTTCTTAATAATGATGTCCCTCGAATCCGTCCGCTTTTCACAAAATGCTCTGAGCTTTGAGGTGTTATTGACACTATTGTAACGAAGCTGGAGCGTCTCCAGACGTGTATTTCTCTAAAGTTGATTGAGGTTAATGTATAATGTATTAGTGTATATGCATGTACATTGATGTTAATTGTACTGTGTACAGGCATTACAGTGTATATTGAATAAACTTCAATATTTTACGTTCTCAAATGGATATTTCGAGTGAATGACCCATGCCATCAAATTACATTAAAGTTTAACTCCTGTCATGATATCAAGAGATAATTCTCAACAAGCATATATATCAGTCCTATTTTATACTTTTTGAATGCGAACATTAACTGCGTTCAAAAAATATATATTTTAAGAATAATTATTTAAAATATTCGCACATGGATATAGTATATTCTTTCAGACACACTGAAATATCAGCACACAGGAAATAGTGCCGCGTTTACAGCAGACGTGAGACTGTACCATAAGATCATTTCTAAATTAGCCTTCCTTTCACCACACTCTCTGACATCACCACATAAAATAAAAACATGGGATTCTCTGTTATATTTATACGCCGTGTATTGGAAATTGGCGTTTATTGGCGTCTATTGAGCTATTGGCGTCGGATTGGTGTATTTGATATTGCAAACAAATAGGTGATCACTTGAGTGGGTTGTTCCGAGCAATGCGACAATTTCCAAAGCGTGGACTTCGGAACAATGACGTCATTTCGAAGTTTTAAAGTGGTGTGGAGATGGTGTCTTAGAGATCGGGTGGTCTCCGTTTACCATGTGTTCTCTTTAATGTGTGTACATGACACTGATAATATGTGAATATGATGAATATTTTTGTTTTTTCCTGCGACCGCAGGTCTCACATGCGTTATGTATGTTTTGTCGAGTTAATTTACCTATCTAAACTATGATAATCACGTCAATTCAAAACGCAAATTATAGTTGTCCGTAGCTTTATATAAGTTAATTACTCCTTTATAATAGGTATCTATATTAATAATTTCAGAGTGTTCGTGCATCTGTCTGTCTGTCTGTGTAAAATGACTATTTAAGAAGTGCATTTGATATTTTTGATCGTTTTTCGGAAAATCTTCTCCCAATTAAGGGGCTTATTACTATTTAAGGAAAATTTGAATTGGACCATCCGTTGATTATTTATTTGCATTAAATATGCGTTTACTAATGCTAATATATGCTATGGAAAGGCAATACTATATAGGTGTACTCAAATTCAATATATCTGTAATTCTGTAAGCGGTAATGGTGATCCAATTACTTAACAAATTCCAAGATGAGGTCATGAAGCAAGTAGCTGTTGGCTGCTAGAAACAGGTTGACCTTCGCGGGCAAACGCTAGTCACACATAATTTGACTCTTTTTTATGTTTCCAAGAAAACTACTTCTCAGAAATTTTGACAATCAACTAATTTAGCACATAGTCAATATATTATGTACTTTGAAAATGCATTACAAGTGCTTAGTGTACGATGTACACAATTCCATATATCAAAGGGAAATATTATAATTCTGTTTCGGGCACTGATCAATGAGAAACAATGGCGGTTTTTAAACTGCGCCCTTTGTGGCACCGATTATTATTTTGTCTAAAGATATGCGCGACACATTGACACGGAACTGCATGTATATTTCCCTTGACGGCCTTGGTAGTTTTTATTTAATACTTATTGTGTAAGTGTGTATACAAATTAACTAACTGTATCTCTACGCACAAATTATAAACTCCGATACCTATATATTTCTATCAGCGGCGTATTAGCTTACCCACGGGTCATACGACATAAACCAATCAGCGCGCGAGTTCATTCGACATAAACCTATCAGCGCGCGAGTTGACAGTAAACTCGTACATTGATTGGTCAATGACACGGTGATTTCGGTGACATGGGTAAACTGATACTCGGCAGTTGTTACAAGAGTAGTCTCCTGACAATATGTCAAATTATGGTAATTATTGTGATACCAGTATGTGACTCATATCTTAGGGCGGGTTGTACAAAATCAATTTAAATGCAGAATATCCTACATGAATCTTAGTATGTGGTTTAATTTGTCGTGTGACAACTTTCTATAATGTCTCGGATGTCTCACGAAGTTTAAAGATGATAGGTATAATAATCGATTTTACACACACTCTTATAAGAACCTTCATTTCGAGCAAACACTTTCATAGGATTGAGGGATTTTAAAGACTTCTGAGCAATGAAAGGCGATTTTTTAATCATGGTTGCAAATCAATTTATTAAATCAGATCAGCACTTTCATGTCAGCACTTCTCCTCCTCTGTCACCACTTAAAACCCCTTCTCCCCTGAGAAACCCCCACTTTCAGTACTTAAATCCCTTCTCCCCCCCCCCTCCAGAAACCCCTCTGTCACGACATAAACCCCTTCTCCCCCTCAGAAGCCCCACTGTCAGCTCACTTTAACCTCCATTATCAGCACTTTTAACCCCTTCCCCCTCAGAAACCCACCACTTTCAGCACTTTCAACCCCTTCTCCCGGCAGAAACCCCCCTTTGCGGGGTTGGAAGAAGGAAGTGCTCGGAATCGGAGAACCTTTGCATCGAGGAGCACCAGTTTTGTAACGGAGTTCCTGACTGTGACCACGAGGAAGACGAGAAGTACTGCCACTGTCAAGATCCCGGATTTGTAAGTTGAGGAATTATACGCCGCGCATGAGAAATAGGCGGTTCAATGTCATCAACTCACTACATTGAGCTATGATAATGACGTCATCCTACCCGACTATTTCTCGTGCGCATGGTTTAGTGTCTGTATGAAGTGGTGAAGTTAGTGTCTTTATAAAGTAGTGAAATTAGTGATGCGTCATGGGTTGTTTCATACTCTTAGTGGAGTGCTAAAATTGGGATAATTGTCGGACGGGATCAATATCCTCAACCCGTACTTTCATATCCGTCTAAAATGTGAAAAGCTAGAAACCATATTTAATGAGTCCTACTGAAACATGAAATCCATTCTTTAAAATCACTGAAAATTCAATTTGAACAGAAATCCAATTTGTCTGAAACCCCGAATCTTGGCAGATCCCATGTGGGGCTGGGTTGGACGAGGACTGCATACCGGAGGAGAAGTTTTGTGACGGACGGATAGATTGCAGGAACGGAAGTGACGAGAAGAAGGACTGCTGCCCGCATGGTACGTAATACAAAACGTACCTCGTCAGTACGTGACACAAAACGTGCGTAATCATGTCCGCACGTTTTATGACTTATGTCACGTAGGGTTTTTTCTTTTACGTAATTTGCAAAACGTGGTCTACTGTCTCTCTCTGCTACGTATTTTGCGTAGTTTGACGCACTCTACCCTGTGAATAGTTGGATGTACATTGACAAGTTACGAGTGTATTTTGTGTAGCTAATAATGTGCAAGCTATTTGTGGAATAGTGTTACTCTATAATGTCCCAGAGGGTCTTCTCTATTCGCTTATTTGTAGCCCTGTTCGCGCGTTTGCGACGCGCGCAGTGAATATTTTCCATGCGCGCGCGTGTAATTCACATATTTCTCGGTATGTAATCGGAAAATCACTGCACTTGTAATGAAAGGTTATCTACAACTACATACCACTTTGTGCTATGATAATGATGTCATATAAAATATGTGATGCGTTAAAGAAAGCAACCGTTCTACTCTCTAAAACTTGCCGACACTCACATGTAACCACCGTTTTCAGTAACATTTCTTGGAGCATAGTCGAAATTATTTCTCCACTTCTCCTAAAAATTCGTCCATTCCAGGATACGCCCGACCTCACTTCACCCCGAACGCTGACGGAGAACTACCACCCTGTGAAGATGTAAACGAGTGTTTGATGCTAGATGGGGCTTGTTCGCAACATTGCGAGAATACAGAGGTATGTTATCATAATCATGCGAGATTCCGAATATCGCGAGAGTAGGATGGAAATGGCCTTCTCGCGACATTTAAGTCGTGAAAAGTGCACTTATCAGTGATAACACTCGGCTGACGTCTCATGTGATAACTACACTGATCACACTCGTCACACTCCTTAAATGTGATAAGTAACCTTGTGAATATCGCACTCGGCTGACCCCTCGCCTCATGTTGCAGGGAGGTTACATTTGTTCTTGCGAGGAAGGCTACGACCTCGTAAACAACACAGATAAACTGATGAGCAGAACCCACACCTTGTCCTTCTGTAAAGCTCGGGGAGGTGAGTTCCGGAACTTTGTCGTCAGGGGTTTTCGCATTTAATGAGGGTATTTGTAAATTCATTTTTTATCACTTACTAATTAACCGACTTTGACTCTTATCCAAATGGAAGACTGTTCAATAACTTGCTAGGTATGAGGGACAAGTAAACCGTTAATAACTCATAACCTGCCAATAATGTAGCTATCCAGTAACCACTGTTTTCATATTTCTAACAACTGTATCATCTCTCAGAAGGAATGAGGATTATCAGTGCCAGACACAAGAGCACACCCATCATCTTCGTTCCTAAACACGCAGGTAACCCAACTTAGAAACTTAGACGGCGTCTTAAGCAGCTCGGAGGTTTTGCCCCAACTTACTGGAATCCCAAGTTTTGCTCCAATTCTTCGAATTTTGTCCACTCATTAGTTATTGAACCTCCACGAGTTCTCTAATCAGAATATGTGAAGTAGTTCATAACTGGCCAAATTCACGTTCACATTATCTATACTACACCTATTTCAGGGGGCCAAACTACTACAAATATCGCAATGACTGGCGACTATGAGGCTGAAACCCTTTACATGAGTGACATTGACTTCGATATCAGGCAAGTGGTCTTAATTTGATATATTGTTTCAGATTTGGGTATTTGAAAAATCTTTAATTTGTTATTAAAACGGTGGCTGAGATTTGAATGTATAAACCAGTCTTATCAAGGTAAGCGGGGGATATCAGTGAGTAAGTGCACAGACCTTATGCCCACTTACTCACGTGGTGGTCGTGCTCCAAAATTCACGAATGCAGTTACTCACATTGCAGTTACTCACAGCGAATTCTTGGAAAAAGGGTGGTGTCCCAAGGTCATGGTGAATATCACTTACTCATTTGTGAGTAAGTGTAGCAAAAACTGCAATATATGTAGCTTTGTCGGGATGTAAATTTAGGTATTTCAAAGCATTTCGATGTGGTATACGATTGTATCTCAAAATTGAAGTCACAACTAATTATAGAACTATATCTAGAACTATATCTAGCCAGTTCATTTAGATATTGATTACACGATTACACCATATCATACATACATATTAAGATATTACATTATCAGCATTACTATCTCTATACTCTCTACACAATCTACTTGGCGCGGATAATATTCGTGTACTGAGCCGGTCTGGAGACAAAATACTGAACGGTACTGAAGCATAACAGTAACTTCAATGAGATTAGAATGTTTTTCTAATCCCGGCCAATCCCAGAATACTTTGATACGGCTTTCTGTCGTCTACACGACCATACCTACTGAGTTTTACCGTGTGAAGTTGTGCGTGTACTTTTTCGTTGTAAAATTTGAATGTTCGACAATCAAAAGTTTTTCCCATAATAAAATCAAACGGTTAGGTTATAAAATATTCATAATTTGCAATTATTATTGTCTTCTTGTGTGCAGATCCATACCATGATTGTTATGGTTGAGATTCAAGCTTGTCGTGACTCGTGAATAATAATTTTTTCATAATTTCTCCAATGAACTATAGAAAACAAATTAAACATTCCTAACATGAAAGGGATCATATTGCTATCAATACATATTTTAATCTATGAACTACAGTACAGAAGTGCTGTAGTCCGATCAGTCCATATCTTTTGGTTACAATATAATATATTAAGTATCCCTATCCTATCACTATTTTATAGCTTATGCGGGTGTATTAGTGAACCAATAGAAAGTTATAGAAAGTTATTCTTTTATTATTATATCAAGGCAGAAATTTGCATTTGCTGATCTGATCTAGCGTGCAAAATCTACCATTCATCAAAATGTTGCATTTTGTTGAAATAAGATTCTGTCATAACTGTCTAAATATTCAAATTAGCCGATATTTTGGGGTGGTGCCTGAAAATTTTTTCAAAAATCACTTAGTATTAATTGGATTATTGTGAGTAACTGCAATATGGGGTGGGTGGTATCTCTGAAATTTGGCTAAATGCACTTTCTCACCATATATGTCTGTGCACTTACTCACTGATATCCCCCGAGGTAAGATATCTTATAATCATGGCATTCTAGGAGGAGGAAGATCTTTTGGTGTGCCAAAGTGGACACGTCGAAGCCGCAGAGCTACAGAAAGTCGATGTGGAGTGGAGATTTGAGTGAGGATCTGACCACTATCGCTAACTCAAGTGTCATTCTCAGTAACATCAACTGTGAGAGGTAGGATTATTCGTGAAATAAATGTTTATAGTAAAAAATATCTGCCTTTGAAACGAGTAGTGTTATTAAGTCTATTAAGTCGTGTTGCTTGCCTTTACATCAGCGGTGTATTAGCTTACCAGTAGGATACCGAAATAATTATGACACTGACCAATGAGCGGACGAGTTTACATTGAACTCGCGCGCTGATTGGTAATTGCCAAATGAACCTGTAAGCTAATACGCTGCTGAAGATAGAAGAACTAGCTGGGTTCTTAACCACTCATCGATTCACCAAGTCATATTTGTTAAACAATAAACATGCTTCTGATAGTCTGCTATTTGAATAACAATGCATTTGTTACAAATTGTATTGTGAAAATTCATTGTAAAGCTCCTTGGCAATTTGACGCTTTCCCTTGTCTCAGTATCGCAGTGGACTGGGTGAACCAGCTTCTCTACATCACATCAGACACGGGATCCATCGAGGTGACGGACTACAACGGAGACATTCTCCGCGCTATAATCTGGTCCGGCCTCAATAGACCCAGGTGAGTTTCTATTCCTAACTTTCCTGGAATTGATAATTTAGTATGTGGATGTGCGCTGTTTCCACTTATAAAATTCAGCCTTGTTCCATGCTCCCGTTGCCTCCAAACACAGCTTCACTGACCACATTGCAGAGCAATAGAAGTGGACCCCGAATACGGCTACCTGTTCTACACCGACTGGGGTATCTACCGACCCCACCTGGGCCGAGCTAACATGGACGGTTCCGACCGACAGGAGCTGATAAACAACACGACCACTCAACACAAGGAGATAGAGTGGCCTAACGCCATGACCATAGACCACCCCAACAAACATATCTACTGGATGGATGCCAAGTTGCTGTTCCTGGAGTGTATGAACTACGATGGAAGTTCGAGGTACACGGTGACGAGTAGAGGGCAAGGCAACGACCATACCAAGCTTATATTCTCCTGGAGAATGAGGGTCTTCGAGGTTAGAACCCATCCGGTGTATTCGCTATATAAGTATAGAATTTATTACAGGGTCACAAGAATTCAATATATATTCCCGGTAATAATAATGCACTGTAGCGATGATAAGCGGTAAATAGATAAGTGTATTTGCTACTTGATGACGATCATCTCTCGTCCATTTCTGGTTTTAGAGATATGAACAGCCCTAATTATAGTTGTGTTTTGGTGACATTCAGTCCCCATTCAGTAGTCTTTATATTTGCCGTGGAGATTGCGACTATGTTGCAAGAATGCGACTAATTTAGGGCTCTTAACGATCAAAATAAACCTCCAATTATTAAACAAAACTTCATAGTTCCCGCTATAGAACATTAGCTCTAACATTAGCTCTAACATTAGCTCTAACATTTCCGCAGGACAAGGTTTACTGGCTGGACATGAAGCACGCTAAGATCCTCTCCGCTAACAAGTTCACTGGTAACTCCATCACTGAGGAGTTGTCCGAGGACAGGGGGGAGAGTATCCGGATTTACCATCCGGTCATGCAGCCAGATTACGAGGCCAGGTATTATACCATATTAGAATCCACGATTCGGTTCTTTGGGGTGGCTTTGAAACCACCGATGTAACCTCCAGTCCACCAATTAGTCGAAATCTGCCAAATAGAATGAAATTATTTCACTTAAATCAAAAAAGGAGCATTTCCCGTTAGCCACCCTCTTCATTTCAGATGTAACTCCAGTCTGTGTTTGAACGGGCTCTGCCTCCCCGTTCCCAACGGGTACAAGTGTGCATGCCGCATCGGCCACGCCCTGATTTGGGACAACGTGTGCGCTTACAACACCGACACATTCGCTTATGTGGTGACTAAGAACATGATCATGACGATGGCTTTGGAGCCTCTGGAACCCGTTCCACAGCTAGTTACTTTCCAGAATGAGTCGTATGAGGAGAGACGTTGTAAGCTGTAGGTTTATAGTAGGTGCTTTTCGGAAGGTAAATGTTCTAGGATATAAGCCGTTAAGTTAGAGGCTTTTTTCTTTGTTTATTATATTCAGTTCTGACAGCTTGGCACACTTTCACGTTAGAGAGCTGGGATTCTATAGATGATTCTATAGATTCTATAGATATATGATTCTACCACATTTCCCCAAATACTAAATTATCTTTGCCCTTGTTTGCAGGAGACTACATTCTGGTCCGTGGACTACCAGGGAGCCTGGGTGTATTTCAACGAATACTCCGCCCTTCCCAAACAGATAAGCATCAGGTAGAAACACATATAGAATAGTGATATAGTCTTATCATTATTATCGGCGGCTGTTAAGTATAGCTGTGGCATTCGAAAATTATGCGTGGAGTTATTATTGATTGACCCCCAATTACCTAATTATTTCTCCCAATCAGGAGAATGAGCACCAACGGACAGAAAACAGAGGTGAGTAGTGAGCAGCTGTCTCTTTGAAATGTACGTATCGGAATGATGTCTGTAGGGACCGCGCACAAACGCGTGCGCATGTGTGCGCACGCATGCATTTATAATGTGTGCGCAATCATCGATTGCACTGAGGGCCGAGGTGATTGAAATATCGAAGGTGGTTTTTCAATTTGAACACTTCGTTGTTGGATTGAACACTTCGTTGTGGATCGAAATTCTATTTCAAATCGATTAAAGTCATACCTGTACCCCACAAATTTAGTGTCGATGGCGTATTAGCTTACTCACTGGTTCATTTGACATTGACCAATCAGCGAGTAAGTTGACCGTTTAAAACTCTCGTGCTGATTGGTCAAAGTCTTGACAATTTCACGATCCTGTGAGTCAGCTTATATGACCCTAAATAATTTAGGTGCGTGGTCCCGACACAGTTAAAATTGTATGTAGGTGTGATTATCGAAGGCATCTTGAAAAAAGCTGCCTCGAGTCTCAAGACATTGTCAGCCAATCTCTACTTAATGGTCAAAAGAACATGACATAGACCATTCCTTGATAATGAGATCGTTTAATTGACCAAATCTCAGCCATACGGCCGACTCCTGAGTGACTCGATGGTCATTTCTTGTCAGGATAAACAATTTATGTACATTTTAACTGTGTTTAGCTCCTTTCCGTACGTACAGTCTTTTTTATCCTTTGAAAATATTTCTGTTTCCCGCTCATTAATAATGTTTGTACTTCATTCAATCCGATTTACATTGATTGACCTAAAATCTGATACCTGATCGTCAAAAATTTATTTAACGATTTTAACATTATTTTTGAGCGAGAAATACCTTTTCTATTGCGAGTACAATCTGACTCTCACCCGAATTATTGGCAGCCATCCCACACACACAATCAATGCTGCTCTGATTCTAGATCCTTACTCTGGGTGCTGTTTTCATGAGAACTAAACAATCGAAAATAAAAGTTCGCCCATCTCTGATTTCATGATTTGTAGTTTCCAGCCAGGGCCCCTTGGCCCCGTCCCATGCTTGTGTGGTTTTCAGCACTTAAACAGCACCCAATTACGTGATTCTGTATCCTATTTTCACTCACTGTCATGGGGTCATATGACTTCTGAGGACCTTTAACGAGTCATATAATGACCTCTGAGGACCCTCAGGGGTCATATGACCTCTGAGGATCTTCAGGGGTCATATGACCTCTGAGGGCCTTCAGAGGTCATATTACCTCTGAGGACCCTCGGGTCAAACCCCTGAAAGGGACCTCCCGACCCTACCCGATTCCTACTCCACTCTAACACCTAACCAGATATTACACAAGGTTGTAGTGAATGAAAAAAGCAAAGGAGGTCTCTCTATCGACTGGCTCAATGATAAGATCTACTGGGCTAACCTGGACTCCGTGAGTGTGGGGGAGTTGGATGGGAGCGTTCACACCACCCTCATACAGAAGAAGGAGTTCAAGTTCAGGTTAGGGTGACAAAACTCTCCTTTTAAGTGACAACACTCCTTTTATAAGTGACATCACTCTCCCCCATAGTGACACCACTTCCCCCTAGTGACAACAAGGAATTACTGGCACCTCTCCCCTTCGTGAAAACACTAAATTACTGACAAGACGTTCCACTAGTGACAACTTTGCATTACTAGCACCTCTCCCCCGTGAAAAGACTGAATTACTGACACCACTTTCTCTTAGTGACAACAATGATTTACTGACACCACTTCTTCTTAGTGAAAACGCTGAATTACTGACACCACTCCTCACCTAGTGACATCACTGACACCACTCCTCACCTAGTGACATCACTGACACCACTTCCTCTTAGTGACATCACTGACACCACTCCTCACTTAGTGACATCACTGACACCACTCCTCAACTAGTGACATCACTAAATTACTGACACCACTTCCTCACCTAGTGACATTACTGACACCACTCCTCACCTAGTGACATCACTGACACCACTCCTCACCTAGTGACATCACTGACACCACTCCTCACCTAGTGACATCACTGACACCACTCCTCAACTAGTGACATCACTAAATTACTGACACCACTTCCTCTTAGTGACATCACTGACACCACTCCTCACCTAGTGACATCACTGACACCACTCCTCACCTAGTGACATCACTGACACCACTCCTCACCTAGTGGAAACACTAAATTACTGACACCACTCCTCACTTAGTGACACCACTGAATTACTGACACCACTTCCCCTTAGTGACATCACTGACACCACTTCCCCTTAGTGACATCACTGACACCACTCTTCACCTAGTGACATTACTGACACCACACCTCACCTAGTGACATTACTGACACCACACCTCACCTAGTGACATTACTGACACCACTCCTCACCTAGTGACATCACTGACACCACCCCTCACCTAGTGACATCACTGACACCACCCCTCACCTAGTGACATTACTGTATCACTGACACCACTCTTTACCTAGTGACATCACTGACACCACTCCTCACCCAGTGACATCCTGGTAGACCCGTGTAAAGGGTACATCTACCTGGCGGTATCAGAGCGGGGTATATTCCGCTGTGACATGGATGGAGCTAACTTTATCCAGCTGATTTCTCACTTTGACGACGCTGCACTCCCGCAGCCCAAGGGCCTGACTCTCGATAGGGATACCAACTCGTGAGTGCTTTTCTCTTGAATAGTTTTCAGTATTCTCGTCTTAGCTCGGCGAACTTTTTCAAAATAAGTTAGTATCATGCGGCTCATGAATAATTATCCGATATTTCAGTTAAGTGACATCAACCTTTGTTTCTTTCTTTACACGCTTATGAAATGTAATAAATTGGCAGGATCTGTGATGACGAAGTATCCGCATTTTGCGCTGCATTGTCAAAGATTTTCTATATAAAATGCTAGATAATCTTATATTTTTAACCAGTCCAATCACATCGCAGCTTGTTTTTCGCCAACAAGAAATCCTTGTATAAAGCGTCTCTGATCGGCAATGCTCCTTTCACGGCTCGTCCTATTGTTACCAGAGAAGAGAACATCAACTCTGTCGACTTGTGGGGGTAAGTTGATCAATGGCATCGACGCACCGTGGTGTCGCGACCTTTTGAGGCGCGGCGTATTCCGCCGCGCCTCTGATGAGGTGCGGCGTATTCCGTATTATGAAGCACGTGATATCCAACAAATTTGCTTTACTGTTTTTGCACTGAAAGTTAATTTTTGTGCTGGCACGTGCTTCAGAAAAGACTTGAACATCTTAGCTGAGATACCTGATTTTGAGAGATATTCTTGTGTTGTAATTTTCTATATTATCTTATTTCCTCACCCTTTTATAAAATCCATGCCTGCAGAAAAGAAAAGATAATCTGGACAGAGACCTGGGTCGGTAACGCGACGGGCACCAACGACCGTCCGAGCATGGAGAACTTCTCGAGGGTGATGGCGATATTATCAATGTTTTTGTTCCATCTGAAACTCACGAAGCAAATTAATATCCAATCCCATTCCTTATCTTTTCAGGTAATGGCGATTAGTTAGTATCTTTCACTCTTAGCTCAGTGAAAATGGTAGGGAATCGAAAGGTCCGGGATCTTTTGATCGCGAGCCAGACTTAAAAATACCATTACACCAACTGACCACACATCTTACAGGTGATGGCGATGAATAAGATGGGCAAGGACATGAACTCCACGCAAACGATCAGGGAGAACATCCACGCGGAGATATTCGGGGTCAAAGTCAACCCCAAGAAGGATAGTACCTGCTCCGCTTCAGGTTTAAATACAAGGAAATATCTTATTAGATTTTATTATTATCTATCTTTACTACCGAGATATATTATCTTTTTCACATTTCAGACATTTTATTATTTCCTTCCCCCACAGTCTCGGACCCGTGTATCGACCACCCTTGCTCCCACATGTGCCTCCAAGGAGGGGTTAGGAGGGATGAGACTAAACCACGCTCTGCTACTGCAACTGAGACTAAGTCTTTCCGCTGCGTATGTCCCACGGGCTACGCGCTAAAGGAGGGATCAACTACTGAATGTGCAGAAGGTAAGATATATACGAGAAATCGAAAAGCAGTGGGACTTATTGAAATAGCAAGGATATAAATTCTCTGGTAATTCTGGCCTATATAATTAATTTTTTCATGTACCTTCCCCTTTTCCTTCAATGTCCCTCCCCCCTTTTCTTTCAATGGTCCCCTGACCCCTTTTCTAGCAATATCCGTTCCCCCTTTTTCCTACAATGGTCCTTGACCCCCTACTTCCATCAGAAATAACGCAGTACCTGGTCTACAACCCGGATAGCGGCATCCAGACAGTGTCCCTGGACACGGAGTTCCTAACACCCATCAAGGAGCCAACCAACATGGCCTTCAAAGTCCGAACATTCGACATTGATGCTAGGTATGTGAGAGTCTTTGCGTGTTTGAAATTTAATTCATTTGAGATATACGGTGACAGTTCGAACTGTAGTTTTGTGTGCGCGGCGTAATATAGACATATAAATAACATGTTTGTACGCCGCGCAAACTTGCGCCGCGCACACAAATCTGCAGTTCGAACTGCCTCTCCTAAGGCATATTGTTATATATTTCAAGATAACTCTAGGTGTCGATATAATAATCGAGCTTCTTAATCACCCCCAATTCTAGGAACAACCTGGTGTACTACTGCTACGTATGCAATGTAATTCACTCACTAGGTAGTGACTCACTAGGCAGTGACTCACTAGGTATTATTATCGAGCTTCTAAATCACCCCCCAATGCAAGGAACAACCTTGTCTACTACTGCTACGGAACTCCCAACAAGTTCGAAGTACGGGGTCTGTTCGATGAGACCGGGGCCGGCACGGTGTCCCTGCCCATACACACGCTAAAGTGCAGTGGCATGGTCATTGAGTGGGTTACCAACAAGCTATACATCATTGACATGGGCAATGGGGACGACTCAGGTAAAAACAGTCAAGAATATGTGCGTGACCGTGGTGTTTCGAACATTTGAGGCGTATTACGATTTACGCCGCGCATGGGTGTTTTTGCGGCGCATGGCAGTGCGCGAATGGTTTCCCTTTGCATAAAATTGACATGAAAAATCGCATTATTGCGCTGTCACAGCCCATTTTCCTGGAAGCAACCCTAACCCCTAAGCAACCCTAACCCCTGGAAGCAACCCTAACCCCTTATTTTTCGATGAATTAATAATTATCCAATATCTTATTATTCTAAAATCGAATTATCTTCAGGTCTGATCCTTGTCGTGAACCTTGAGGAGCCGTATCTGATGAAACACATTGTGACTAAGATAAGACGACCTATGAACATCGTGGTACATCCACTCAAGGCTAAGATCTACTGGATTCTGGAGTCTCACAACATTATGAGTACCAACATGGATGGAACTAACGTCATCGAGGTGAGTTGTGTACACTGTACAGTATACGTTTCACAGTGTGAACTGTGCACTGTACAGTATACATTGTACATTGTACATTGATGAGTGTACAATGTACAGAATGCATTGTACATTACACAGTTTACATTGTACAGTGTACGGTTAAGTACATTGTACACACTGTGCATTATACATTGTTGTACATCACGGTTTGTCTTGATTCTTGAACGAATCAGCAAAGAAACTTAACCTTTTCATAAACCTCCTCTCATATTTGAGTCCATCGTGTCCTCCTCCAATGACCGTGTTCTCTTCAATCACGCCACACAAATGTTCATCGACTTCGATACCGATCACCTCTACTGGACGGAAAACGTGGATAGGAATGGAGCTGGAACGTTAGGACTCATAAAACGTGTCGACTTAGCGACCAAACGTGTTGAACAGGTGAAAATTCCTGGGATATGTCAAATTCGTGGATAGATTCGTCTCTAACCGTACGAACTCAGTGGCAATCCTTGCTGCTGGGAATATTAAAGGACCAATACACTATAGTGAAGTTGCCGATTTTATTTTACTACCAGCTTCATTTCATAAAATTATGCAGATTAGTGAAAACCCGAGCTCTCTATCTGCTTTCTACACGGAGTTACAGCGATATTAAGTGTACGTAATTTGATCATGCTGCTACGTCATAAATCACTGATTCGCAGGAAGAGGAATGTATCACGCACTGCGTAATATCATAGTTTACATAAGAACGTAGTCGGAAATTATTGCTTGCTTGTCATTTATTTTTCACCCTGATAACTAATATTTTTGACGGACAATAATTACATAGTTTGGAATGGATATTAATTACTAGGGATCAACTAATTTGGTAATAGTATATTTGCATTACTGATTAATATGGTATATCAAATCAAGGGAAGTTAGCAACTTAGCACATTAGCTCTATGAATAGCATCGTACAGACAGGAAATTAACTCCTACTGGCTCCACTTCTTAAATCAGTTCAGAACTCAGGTTCCTAGAGCTAGAGTATGAACACTGTCTAGGTACTGGTCTGGAGTCCATGGAATCCACTTAGATTCATTCTTCAGAGTGTTCAATGGACATGCCAAGTTTATCGTCATTGGACAATTGAACTTATGATTTCGAATGTCCCTCATTGGATTTGATCATTCACCGTTAGTTTCAATCCTATCAGATGGCTTTATAATTACGTACTTGGGCCCATCAGAAATTTTAAATTATAGGACTTATGATGTTCATCGTGACCACCATTACCATAATCACATCAATATTAGCTGAATTTTCTTAGCCCAGTTAGATTGCCCAGAAGATACATTACGTTTGTTTAAGAAGTTAAAAAAATTAGAAACATCTTAATATTGCAATGAAGGTTGTCAATAAATCAATTAAGCATTGTCAACCCATTACTATACTTAATTGGACCAATTTTTTGGGAATTTGGGGTGTCAGATGGGCTCAATTGGACGATACTATCTATGATCATCGGATGTTTCGACCGACGACTCTTGGAAGTGACTAAAACCTTCAATATACTATGATACCTACAATATAAAAGACAAGATTTGCTAATTTTTACCGCCTATAATAATATGTATGATCCAGAAGCATTTGCTTCATTATTTTTCAAAGATGTTACCAAATTAGATAATTAGCACAATACTAGAAACCAGTTGGTATCATCCATAATCACTAATTTGAGTAAACAATGCACCCCTGAACCAAAACAAAACAACACAACACACATCATAATACAGTGTTTATACAGCGCTCAGAGGCGTAGCAGCACTAATTGTAATCGATAGCAGTGATTTATGACGTATCATAGGGGAATACAGTGTTACACTTTACACGCTTGTATCTCAGAAATTAGATCACGTAGAGAGATCGGAATTTCACTAAAGTGTGTGTAATAAATTGCTGCGTAATATTGAATGATTAATCATTTAATTTCTTAAACTCCATTCTATAGTGTATTGGTCCTTTAAGCAATAAATTGAAACTGAAGTGTGATAATAATATTTTGATTGGAAAACTCTTGTAAAAATTCGTCATATATTTGGCATGTTCACCCCTGACAATGACGTCACACACATTTGCCAGGTTTTGGAGGTGAAGCTGCAAACTCTGTCCGGCACGACTATGATCAACAAGGAGGTTTACTTTACGGACAGCGACCAGTATCTCTACCGGATGAATGGGAGCACGCCTACACGACTACTCACTACCGGTAATTTCAAATTAGTTTCCAGAAATCAAATTAGTCTTTTTATTTACCATTAATTATAGTTTTATTATTCATTTATTGAAACTTAATACCAGTAATTTGATAAGTTACTGTTTTTATTATTTACCTTAAGTCTGTTCCTCGAACACTTGCCCGGAAATCAAAAAAAGTAAAAGCGGAAACTCCCCCAGGTCACGCCAGTTTCCTGCGGTCCTCCCAGTCCCAACCCGCCCTCATGCAGAACCCCTGTGAAATCAACAACGGAGGCTGCTCCGACTTCTGTCTTCTCGACAGTTCTTACAAGTACAGGTAATATATGATGGGAAGCATACGTAGATCGCTCGATTGACAGAGAGCTCGATCAAGATGCATCAAAATTGCGCGTCTCTATCGTGCCCTCCGTAAATTGAGCGATCTGAACGCAAATACTGGAATTACAATTGAAATAGGTATACATACAAAGGGTATAAATGCAAATTATGTCGTAGTACTAATGGGTGTCTATGCCTAACCATGGTGAACTCAGTGTAGATCCTTGCTGTACGGCATGTTGAACAAGGAATCGAAGCTGAGGGGCTCTGTACAGGACATTGCTATTGCGACGTATGAGATTATACAGATAAGATTTAGATTGGTCCAACGGTAGAAACGGTTGGACCTCTGAAATATTTTGTAAAGCGACTACAGAAACGATCGCACAGCGATTGGTTTAGATTTGAATGGTAGATTTTAATGAAGAGAAGAATACTTTCCTTGTGTTTGGAATCTGTTTCAATATTTGTATCTGTTATAATTATGTAACGTGACGTAGCTTTAGTTTTTGTTCTCTTATATCTTGTCTTCTATTTCTAAAGGTACTTCTTTTATCCTCTCTCCTCAGTAATATATATTTCCCTAATATTTCTATTTTTCTTTATATTATTTCTTTTTCTTTAATCTTTATGCCTAACCCTAATCATCCACTTCCGAATTCCTGCGAGCCAGAACAGTGATTTTTCTGATTTCTCTGCTCCCTACCGGTCTTTAAATGCGGAAATTATTGAATGTTTCGTTTATACTTTTCTAGGTACGATTAAAATAAAAAGTGGGTCCATCGTATGAAACGGTTGGACCTCTAAAAGATTTATATCCTGTTACGCAATTTTTCAGGAATATTGAATGATACCATAGGTTTTCTTTGAATGAAAAGATCAAAACTTTCCTTGTGTTTGAAACCTGTTACAATATTTTATCTCTTATGAACACGCTGTTTTATTTTCCCTCCGGCCCAATCGACTTATGTTTTACAAAAAGTCTTTGAAAGGGTTGGTGATGGACGTGGTTTGGGAATGTGAGTTAAACTTACAGGATGTTATGTGTATAGCTGGTCGAGGTTTCGATAAAAATACTGAAGATTAGAGAAGAAAAAATCCCCGGGTTTTTTGTCCGAGGACCAAAAAAATTTGGGTCCTAACTCAAAATTTCGGTCAATAACATAATTGCGAAATTTAATTTTAAAGCGATTCTGAAAATTTCGTGCGAAAATTTTTTTAAATGGCGTAGGAGAAGCGAAAAATGTAAAGTCGATTTTTGCAATATCGGGAAATCATGGTGCGAGTTGACTGCAAACTCTGGCGCTGATTGGTCAATGTTGGTGCTGATTGGCGCTGATTGGTCAATGTTCAGCTCTCCCCTTCAGGTGCTCGTGTCCGACGGGAGTGAAGCTCCAGGATTCCCTACACTGTGACACGCCTCACAACAACAGTCTGATCGTTGCTAACGCAACCCGCATCAACATGATATCGCTTAGCAACGCCGGGCCGCCCATAGACAGGGTCCTGACTGATCAACCTGATAATCTGAAGGCTATAGATGTCGACATAACCACCAACCGGGTAAGTGGCGTATTACACGTGTGTCGGGCGTGGGCTCATCAGTCAAAAGTAGCACGAAAAAAAGAGCGTTAGAGGATTATGAGGCCCAACTTAGACAGTTTTTACCGTCAAAAACTGTTTACTATCTATTTCGATTGCTGGGACAACTCCCTTTTCACACACCCCTTACCTCACCTACTCACCTTCCCCTTACCCCACCAACTCACCCTCCCTTTACCCCATACCACCTACTCACCCATCCCTTACTCCAACCACTAACCCACCCCTTTCCCGGGTATACTGGTCTGAGGTTCACAGTAACTCCGGGTCCCTCTGGATGTTAGACATAGAGAGCGGAGTCCCAGAGAAGATAGTTTCGGAGGATATGATTATTCCGAACAGTATCGCGGTGGACTGGGTGGCTCAGAACATCTTCTGGGTGGGTGCTCAATCTCAAATAAATTTCAATTAGGCTCAACAAAATCTCAACCATGCTCAAATAAATTTCAACTAAGCTCAACTTAATCTCATCTTATACTCTTGTAATATGCTGCCGATACCAATAATTAATCCAGGTGATTCTGCCGATACCAAATAATCCCTTCCTCCCTGCAGGTGGATTCCAACAGCGGGCGTGGCACTCTGGAGGTGATGTCACTCCAGAACCGGAAAAGGGCGGTATTGAAGAGATACGAGGAACACGGGCGACCCCATCAGATAGTCCTGGACCCTGTGGCTATGCTGCTCTTTGTTTCCTACCCCATGCCCGTCAAAGTTAGTGGTTTTATCTTTCCTCCCGTACCAGTTACTATTCAGTATTGACATCTTCCCGTTTACCATTGCTGTTTGTCTTCCTATATCCTATTTCCTCTATCTTCCTTAGATTTCCTCTATCTTCCTGTTTCCTATATCTTCCTATTTTATAAGATTGATGATGCATCTCCACCTCAGTACGTGATAACTCGGATGTGGATGAATGGGAACAACGAGTTCGGTATAACTGGAGACAAGTTGCCCACCTTACGGCAAGACCTCCTCATCAACTCCCTCGCTATAGATCTCATCGAAAAGAGGTTAGTTTACCCATAACTCCCTCGCTATATATCTCACTTAGGACTGGTTAGTTTACCCATAACGCGTTGTGTTTGACCAATCAGTCAGCTTGATTACCCATGATATCACTTCAGGTTGTACTGGTCTTCCAGTGACGACATCGATCACATCACTTCCTGTGACTACGAAGGGGAACAGAAGTTCATGATCAACAGGCTGCCTGATGGTTTCACGGTAAGATAATATCTGTTTTACCTGTTCACCCCCCTCCCCTTTCGGCTTCACGTTGTCTGACGTTGACAGACCATCTCGTCAGCGGGTCATACGTCGTACGACACGGACAAGGTTTCACGGTACCAATATATCTGTAACCCCCCCCCCAAAGCATCTGGATCTAGGCAAAGGCCCACTTCTTACTAATGACCCTTACAGGCGCAAAGCATCAGAATTGACAACCTCTAATAATTACCTCCACTCAGGCGCAAAGCATCAGCAATCTAATGAGTAACTATCTCTAATTAGTAATTTTCTCCACACAGGCGCAAAGCATCAGCATTCTCAACCGGAACATCTTCATCCACGATATGAACGTGCAGAAGGTGCGGCCTGTGACCGTAGCGGAGTTCCGGGGAATTAACCACGAGAACCAACCGAGAATAGCTAAAAACTACACCTTCCACCACATCAAGGGGGTTATTGTTTCCATGAAGATTGGCAGTATTAGGTAAGTTATCGTATTAAATAGTATTAGTAATTTAATCTGGAATTATTGTAATTTAAAAGATTGGCAGTATAATGATCATTCAAAAAGATTAATGGGCGAAAGTAGCTTAAAAAGAAAAAGTTCTGCTGCTAGCATTTGTCTATCAATACTGAGCACTGAGCATTCTCGGTTGGGGCAACAAGATATTTTATATGAGACGTGTTTCTTTCAATGCTGTATTTAATATACTCTTTTTGGTTCTGAAAACAGTTATAAAAATGATATTTCCAGAGTTCTAGAAGATTCGCCGAGGGAGTGTCTGCCCAACATGTGTTGTGAGCCCAACACGTGTCCAGCTCAAATGATCTGCATTCCCACCCCCATCATGAGACAGTGCAAGTGTGCGTACGACGATCAGCTGTGCCGGGAAAAGGCCGACAAGGAGGTTTGTCAATTGTCGCAAAACAGTAATACATAAAATCTTGCAACGCGGAAAGAAAAATCCCTCGGGAAGTATTCCAATTTAATGAACTCGATAGGGGTATGTCTATTATTTGTAGATGTTTGCCCCCTGTTTAGAGGACTCACGCGTGTTATTTTCTTCATCGCCCATACCCCCATGTTTCTTCCCCCCCCCCCTCTCCACACCACATTACCCCAGGTTGAAGCCGTGCCCAACTACCTGCCCGGAAAGCCGGACCTCTGCACGGAGTCCTCCTGCAACGGGCACGGTACCTGTGTCCAGGTCCTGCTGCCAGGCTCACAGAACAACGTGACGTACCACACCAACGACAAGTACGACATCAAGTGCGCTTGTGACGACGGATACTCGCCTCCAAGGTAGGGGCGGAGTTTTGCTCTTTACTGTAACGTACTACAATTATGGTAACATACTTACGTAGATCAGGGTATGCAAAATATTTCCAGGGTACAAACTTAGGTATTGGAGGCAACGAGTACCTGTTAATAACCAACTATATATTTCTCAGGTGCGCCAAGAAAGACAATAAAATCTCTGCGGCTCCTTGGCTGGCTATAATCATTACCATTGCTTTCATCGTGATCATCATTCTGATCCTGTGGTTCCATCCCAAGCTCTGTCGCAACTACCGTGCAGTGAGTAGCCGAGAATAGTTAGGGATATTCTCTACTTGAATCCAAGGATTACTAATAAGAATTGCTCTAAAAAGTATTACTCTAAACAATCAAATTTGAGTGACCTATAACGATGATTATTGAAAAGATCTTATCACTGAGTGGAATATCGCCTGCTTCCCCTGATAAATTCATCCCCTGGAATAGAATCATTTGTCGCAAACATCCCTTCTCACAGGATCGTCTGCGAGGAGAATCATTTGTCACTAAACTCTTAACTCAGCGCGCGAAAGATAGGCGGGCCGACCTCATCATGTCACTACTTTGTGCTATGATAATGACGTCATCTTAATCGCCTATTTCTTGTGTGGACTCTCTAATATCCCTTCCTCCAGGATCGGCTGCGAGGAGAATCGTCGGAGGTGGATGACACAGAACAGGGAGAGTTGGAGGCAAAGAAGCTGGAAAGGCTCGGCCAGGCCGGCATCGGCAGGACGTACCTCAAAGCCTCCAACAATCGGGAGGTGAGTGGGGCGACATGTTGATACCGTATGACTGCATTAGCTTACCTGTAGGACACCGTCGGCCGCGCTGAAATTTACCAATGCGCATTATCAATGCGCAATTTTACGGTTTTCTCGCTGTCGCACGCTTATTGGTCAATATCAAATGGAACTGTGGGCGTATTGCGACGCGCTGGAAAAGGTCGAGACACCACGGGAATCATTGAATTTGATGAATTCTTTACTTTAAGTCCACACCGTCCCTTTTTCAGCAACCAGTGTGAAAGTTGGCACAGAAAAGGTACAAAGAACTCAGGAATTCAGAGTTAGTGAGCGCGCGCGTGCGCATTGCTCGTGCCCGACATGGAAGAGAGTAGCTTATATCTTGCAAGCATGGTATCACCATGGTAACATCGCCGTTTCCACGGGAGGGGGCCTTATTGTTTCAGAGGTTTGCTTATACTTCTCTCTCGATGATAGAACCAGAGATTATCAGAGTCGATGATGGGTATTATAAAATGCTCAAGATATATGAATAGGTGCTTGAGAGTTATGACGTCATTATCATGATATAGAATGATGAATCATCATGATATGAATGACGCGCTGCACCACCTACATAAATTTTTTGTTCGCAAAAATCTCATGGACACTTCCTCTTATATATCATTCTCACCGTGCAATATAAACTCAGATAGCTCTAGGATATTGTGTATTATTATCATACTTTTTATTTAAAATTAGAATTTTATTACGTTTGATATATATGAATTATGTATATCGACGTTCTTTCTCTCTGAGTGTGAGTGTGATAATGTTTCATGGTGAAGATTTATTTTGGTTGGTGGATTTTAAGACTGTCCGCAAGGGATGGCTCACATATTGCGTAATCAGCCAGGGGGAAGGAGGGGGTTTTCAAATGATTAAACTTCATTTTATTACAAATCAAACTACAGTATACTTGATTACAGGGGGGGGGGGGTAAAAATGATGAAAAATTGATTGCGTAATATGTGAATGATCCCTTAGCGCGCAACTCTCTCTCTCTCTCTCTCATTGGACAGCTTCTCGATTCAATTTTGTCCTCTGTCCACCTTCCAGAGTCCAATGAAAGAGTTGCGCTCGGAGATTAAAATCCTGCAATATCATTCGGGAAGAGGTAATTGGTTTAAAAGGGCACCTAAACTCTCTCTCGTTTTCACTAATTGTCTTTGTAATAATGTATTTACGGAACGGGCTTTTATCATGTTTTATAACAGGGCTCATTCTCGAATGGATTTGGATTCCCATATGTGTGCTCATGGATCGATGGATAAAAACGCGTAAATTTCGACAGAAATCCTATGAAAAGTAGATTGCTTACACTGTAAAATTCGCGTCTTTATCGATCCCTTCATCGATCGATGCATGTGCACACCCATGTTGTTTTACCACTCATAATTACATGTACATTTGGTAATTGCGCGCTGATATTATATGTTCAGGCGGTTGGAAATGGAATTTAATGGGTTCAAGAAAGCAGCGATTAATAAAGGGCTACAATGTCATCTACTCAACCGCCTAACAAATTATTATTAGCGTACAGAGGAGCCTGTTTTACTGAATCATCTTTTAAACCTATTATTGTGTACTTCACAACTTACAGCTATTATCGTCAGCGGATCAGTACTTTTACTATATATTAGTTGACCCGTAGGATTCCGGAATCGCCTTGCAATGTTCATTGACCAATCAGTGCGTGTTCTGACTGAGAGCTCGTACGCTCATTGGTCGATAATTATTGTCATTTCATTACTCTGCGTTTTGAGGGTTCTCTGGGTGAGCTGATATACGCTGTCGATCATAACATAATATAATCAACTGAAAGCCATTATATTGGAGGCTGATTTAGTTTAAAATTTAGTTAATTATGTACTTTGGCGTGGTTTGTGTTCTTCACTAATATGATTTAATTTTCAAGGTGCCAATATTATTTTCTCGGAGAAGTGTAATTACAAATAAACTGGTTTTTACGTACATAAATTATGCACTTTCTCCGGTCCTTTGGAGTTGGATTATAAGTTTATAAATGTTCGTATAGATTGAAAAGAGGAAACAGTGATCATTCGGGTTCATTTATGATTAGATCTTGAATAAAATCTAAGGAAAAAAACATTTTTATTTTTAACTTTGACGCCCATTTAACATTTATGATACTTGCTCCTGAAATTAAAATTATATTTGAATATAATATTATTGGTTAAATTCATCAAATTTGTTATCAAAATTGCATGGACCTAGGATTTTTGATTTGTAAGTTTCAGTCGAAATTTAATTCCATCCAAATCCAATTACAAAGTTCAGTCGTTGATGTTTTGTAGTAGCCGAATTTTTCTCAAATCTCTAAATTATCCCAAAAATGGTTTTCTTTAAAGATTTTGAGATTCAATTCATCTTAATCTTATAAAACGATATGATATTGGTTTTGTATTAGAAAATTAATGGTAACTGGTAAGAAAACATTACAAGTTATTATCTTATTCAGCATTTGATAAGTCTGCTACCCGGTTAAATCTACCTTGTAATTTATTATCTGCCACGATCAACCAAGAGAGTTAGAAATACTAGCTTAAAATTGAAATTTTAATACCTAAATATTCAATGGTAAGATCATAATCCTATAACTAGCCAAATTGAATTTGAATGTCATGAATTTTGTAGCGATAGATCCAGTCAACTTTCAGTTATCGCCCAATTTTTGTCTCTTGAAAATTAGGAGTTTTTGTTATATATTTTGGTCCCTTGAAAAGTCTAATAAATTGCTAGTATGAGTTCTTATTATTTTTGCCTGAGATTTTATATTGTTTACTCCCTTAAAATAGGAATGTTTATAAATTAAAAATATAAAATTTTAAAGATTTTTAGGTAGCCTACAGTTCATTGCGCTCAGTTGCTGACTCTCATTTCACAGCAACAAACTATTACTTACGAAGGCATATGAGTCTGCCCATGTACCATGGCGCTTTTCGGTTTGGCCAATCATCACGCAAGATTTCAATTGGCGTGTGATCTGGTTGGTCACCCTACGGAGTGTTTCGGGTGAACTAGAACGCCGTCGCTTCTAATGTTTGAGATACTTCGATGTATGAAGTGTGATTGTTATACTGTAATTTATTTTAGGACTTTTGAAATTTAGCGTTTTTATTCAATTTCAAAAACAAATTGCACAATTGAATATAAATGGAGCTGGCAGGTATGGGAGCCCCTGAAAAGGTATGGGCTCGTTCTGCCCTAGCGCTATGATTCGACTTAAGGGCAAAGACAACCCCATGTCTATTGTCTAGGATGTACAGGCTCTGACAATCTAATAGTAAGGCGACTGCATAGACTTAGGTTGATCGAAAATCAGGTTTAATGTAAAAACACGCACAAATGTTGCTTTGAATATTTTTGTCTTTGTAATATTTTTGTCTTTGTAATTTTTTTTTTTTTTTTTTAATTTAAATCTCATTGCGGCCAAAGTTCCGCGAAGGGTGTGGCCGAACCCCGATGCAGCCGATGGCTGAAGGCTATCCTAAATCAAGCAATCATCCGCGCCGTGATTCCACCCCACCCTAGCGGAATTTTGGTGGCATCATATGTATTCTGTTCAAAAAAGACACCGGATCTATAGCCCTGGCCAGGGCTAAAAAATTTAAAAGGTAACGCCCGGTGCTTCGAAAGGAAAAAAGACAGCGATACATATCATAGAAAACAAACTATAAAAGAATAAAAGGTAGCAAATGATGAGGAGAGGGGAGGAAAACTGTCAAAAGAAGATCTGACGTGGCCTAGCAATAAAAAAATAACAAATACCGAGACTACCCTAGCCCCAAGGCTATACTGATAACAGACTTAATCGGTTCTCTTTCACCTATTAACAAAGAAGCCATAAAATATTTGAAATGTGACCAGTTCATATTTTTCTGGAGCTGAAAACTGCGACTAATATATTGCTTGGCAGCAGCCAAAAAATAATTCACAATTTTGTTTTCGTGATTGCAAGTGATAAGGTAAACTCTATGTGAATCCTCGTAATCCTGCTGAATGTTATCAGTAATACACTTTTCCACTGAAGACAAGAAGGTTAAGGATTTATTGCAGTGGAGGAAGATGTGCGGGAGTGTTTCCAGGTCTTCTCCACAGTGAAAGCAACGTGGGCTCACGCTGTCAATTTTCATCTTATACCTCATATATCGACATGTGGAAATTCTCATAATGAATTTATATTGAAATTGAATTAGCTTGAGATTTCTAGCAATGTTCGTATACATGTTCTGGAGGACAGTATTCCAGTTGATATCCATATTAATATCCTCTGCCCAGCTTCTTAGCGGCAGGATATCCTTGCAATCTATTTTTGGGGTAATACTTTCCCGAATTTCAGCCCCCCGTATCTGCCTCTCTTCATTGTCAGTGAAGAAAGTTAGACAGAGCTTACGATCAATGTTTTTAAGATTACGCAAGGGGTCATTCGCATTATTGTATCTGCGGATAGCCAGCTTGATATCTACATATTCTCTCCGGGAGACAATGTGGAAAGCACGATTAAGAGTTTTCATACAGAAATCATTATAGTTCATAACATTTCCGTCCTGGTCAATGAAATCCGACAGGTGATTAACATTGCAGTTAATTAGCTTCCACTGCCAAAGCTTGCTCCCAATATCAGTAATGAGGCTATTGCCCCACACGCAGTGATTAATACCCTTATTGCTGATTTTTGAGGCCTTTTCCCTCCAGCCCCTGTAAGCATCAATGAGGTCGTAAGTAAAAGTGTATTTTTTCGAGGTCAGCATGTTTTCAAAACAGATACCAGCGTGTTCCGGGTAGGTTAACTGATTAATAACTATGTTTTTCCAGGGATGATGAAAGTCTATCCTTCCAATCTTTTGGACTAGCTTAACTTTCAGACTCAGAATAAAATCTAAAGGGTAGAACATACTCAGTCCACCTGAGTCTCTACTCTGAGTAATAATATCCCTTTTAATTTTATCTGGTTTTCCACCCCAAAGAAAATTGAAAACAAATTTATTGAGCATTTGTACATGCTTCTCGTTAGGACGTGGGAAAGGAGTGATAATATAAACAAACTGGGAAATGATAATTGATTTGATAATTGTAACTCTGCCATAAAAAGTCAAATCACGCGACTCCCAGAACCTACTGCGGTTCTTAGCACGCTCAAATTTTTCAATAAAATTATCATCACTTATCTGCTGAACCGAGTCGATATTATTAAAATTAACTCCAAGGGCTGTGAAACTATTAACTAAGAAATCTCGGCCGTATTTACAGGTAATCGAACTGATAAACTGCGAATCATTCTTAGCCGCACCCAAAGCTACACATTTAGTCTTATCTATATTGATATTACAGCCGGCTACAGCACCGAAAGACCGCAGTTCACCAATCACTGCGTCTAAACAGCTAATATCCGATTCAAGGAAAATATCTGTATCATCAGCGTATAAACTAAGTAGCAGGTCAACCCCAGGAACTTTAATTCTTTATGCATCAGTTAGAAAACTAAATTCCTCAGAAACAAAAGGAGCTGGATTTTTGATTTTAACCTCCAAAAATTTTTAAGCCCATTTTATGCATATTTTGCCAAATTTTCGGCCCAAATAGGCTAAAAAGGTTTTGGGGGCCTAAACCAAACATCTGGCTCCATTTGTTTCTGAAGAGTTTCGTTTTCTAACTGATGCAAAACAATTGATGACAAAATATTATTTGTATCAACATTTGTGTGTGTTTTTACATTAAACCTGATTTTCGATCAACCTAAGTCTATGCAGTTGCCTTATATAAGCATCTCAAATTGTGTTTTTATCCTTCAGTACTAAACGCCGCGCACGAGAAATAGGCGGTGCAACGTCATCAACTCACTACATTAAGCTATTATAATGACGTCATTCTATCCGCCTATTTCTCCTGCGCGGAATATAGTAGTAGTAGCGTGGACTCCCCCACTTGCCGGCCCCAATGATTTCGCTAACAAAATGTTTTTGAACACTTGTTTGTTCCCCTTCACCCTTGCCAGATGCAGACACGTTGCTGCTATGCTTGTCCTACATTGTAGGACCTCTTTTGCGCGCGCAAGCGCGCGTGTGACTTTTCGAAGAAAAGGCAAGCGCGCGAAAAAACAGGGACACATAGCATGTGGCAATGCCATGCGCAAAATACCCCTTAGGTAGCGCTGCGCTTGTCAATCGTTGATAGACCCTTCCTCGAGCGACGCGCCGCGCGCTGACGCAAGCCGCTGCAGCTGCGCGGCTTGTGTCAGCGGGTCAGACAACGCTGCGCACGCACAATATTTATGGACTGAGGACGTTTGCGGCTTGCGCGCGCCTTTTTGCTAAACATGCATTCCCCTGTAAGAGAGCGGCCCGCCACGCTTCCCACTTCCTCGTAAGGGGAAGCATTATTTAAAATTTGAGGGGGTCAGGCAACGCCTGAGTAAGCACAGTGCACACCTTTGAGGGCTTAGGAAGTATAGCGCTTTCCGCGCCGCGCACTCCGTGCGCCTAAGCCCTGGTTAGAGCAAAAAACGAGCGTGGTTCTGAGAAATCTGCATTCTGCACTGTTGGCAAAGCTTTCAGATTGATGCTTGTAAACCTTTCACAAATGATTTCACGATGCTGCCAAAAGGCTCGGTTCCATCTGACACATCAGAAGGGCTCTTAAATATATCAGTTCCGAAGATGGGACGTTGACTCGGTGAACTTAAGATCAAGGATTGAATTTTAATCATGACCTGGTCAGAAATCCCAGACAGAAATCCAACATAAGCAAGCTGTGGCATGATGACCACAGCTTGCTTATGTTGGATTTCTGTCTGGTCACTGTTTTAAAATGTTAAATTTTTTTTGCAAGAATGAAGAACCACCACATGAGAATCAGAACTGATGCACTGGTTGTAATACTTTAATTCTCAATGTGTGTATGTGTGCACATGGATGTAGATTGATCAAAAAATCCGCTGGAAGAATATGCAATTACAGTACATGTGCAATGCAGTAATTTGCATTATGTTGACTTTTTGTTAAATTTGTGATGTTTTTACTGATCTTTCAATCAACAATGTGCACACATGGATAATGTATTAGTTGGCTAACCCAACCCATAAAGAATTTGATTCTAATGGGCCTTTAAGTGTTTCGACCTTTTGACATGCTTGAGTACTTTCTTGCAGCACACAAAATATGACAAAATTGCACAAATAAATGATAATTGTACACTATCATGCTCTGCAAATAAGTATATTAGGCACCTGCATCATTCCACATCCATGAAATGAACTGATCAAATGAAAAATGCAAACAATTGCATGTTCTTGCTATTTAGAGCAGACATCACTGTAAAACTAAAAGTGTATTGTGCTCATTTTTCATTTGATCAGTCAATTCGATCAATGCGCAATGATGAAACCACCCAAAACACACTGTGGCACCACTGAAACAACACACATTGCTCTTAATATAGTTTGATCAATTTTAATTCCATAGTATGAATGGTAATAATTTATTTGAATTTCACTAAGGTGTTCAGGTAAAGCCCTAACCTGGCAAGAATTCAGTGAATTTTCTTGCAATCACTGAGTGGCATGTCAAATGGCATGGCAAACAAGGAACTGAAGCTGAGAGGTTCCATTTAGATTGAACTGTAGTTCAAGCTGCAGTTTTGTGTGTGGCAGAAGATTGTGTGGCTTACAGACATGCTATTTGTATGTCTTTAAACAGCACAAACAAAACTGCAGTTCAAACAGTCACCATAACCTTGTTTTATTAAATTATGTTTTATTAGATCAATCAACTTGTCATTTGTTATATTAACAACCTCTATATTTAAAGCAATGTAGTGGCATCATGTCTTCCCGGTCAAGCTATACAGTGCCCCCTAGACACTATGACACCAGTGGGCAGCATTATGGTTACTACAACAATCAACCACCTGCTCCTTCCAGTTCAAGGTTTGTTAGCAATACTCCTATACTTGGATTGAATAGAGTTCACTAGTCAAAGAGAAACAAATGTGATAAAATGCAACATCAGAATTATTTAATAAAACCTGTACTCTCATAGTATGGTAATATTATGCATATGTGTGCAGGTGACTCAAAGAGGAGTGTGATAACTTTAGATACTATCAATTGTGCTTGCTTACTGTTGTGTAGTGTTGTGCATACAATTGTTGGTATCCAAGTGATCTGCACACATAATATGTGTGATAATAGTATTATTGAAGTGTAATTGGATGAAGTGTCTCCATGGGATTCATGACCAAGGATTGACAAGGATTAATGATCTTTCATTAACCTGATATAACAAGTTGTCTTCAAGTTGTATTTCACAGTACTAGTACCGGGGGATATCAGTGAGTAAGTGCACAGACCTTATGCCCACTTACTCACGTGGTGGTCGTGCTCCAAAATTCACGAATGCAGTTACTCACATTGCAGTTACTCACAGGGAATTCTTGGAAAAAGGGTGGTGTCCCAAGGTCATGGTGAATATCACTTACTCATTTGTGAGTAAGTGCAGCAAAAACTGCAATATATGTAGCTTTGTCGGGATGTAAATTTAGGTATTTCAAAGCATTTCGATGTGGTATACGATTGTATCTCAAAATTGAAGTCACAACTAATTATAGAACTATATCTAGAACTATATCTAGCCAGTTCATTTAGATATTGATTACACGATTACACCATATCATACATACATATTAAGATATTACATTATCAGCATTACTATCTCTATACTCTCTACACAATCTACTTGGCGCGGATATTGATCGTGTACTGAGCCGGTCTGGAGACAAAATACTGAACGGTACTGAAGCATAACAGTAACTTCAATGAGATTAGAATGTTTTTCTAATCCCGGCCAATCCCAGAATACTTTGATACGGCTTTCTGTCGTCTACACGACCATACCTACTGAGTTTTAACGTGTGAAGTTGTGCGTGTACTTTTTCGTTGTAAAATTTGAATGTTCGACAATCAACAGTTTTTCCCATAATAAAATCAAACGGTTAGGTTATTAAATATTCATAATTTGCAATTATTATTGTCTTCTTGTGTGCAGATCCATACCATGATTGTTATGGTTGAGATTCAAGCTCGTCGTGACTCGTGAATAATAATTTTTCATAATTTCTCCAATGAACTATAGAAAACAAATTAAACATTCCTAACATGAAAGGGATCATATTGCTATCAATACATATTTTAATCTATGAACTACAGTACAGAAGTGCTGTAGTCCGATCAGTCCATATCTTTTGGTTACAATATAATATATTAAGTATCCCTATCCTATCACTATTTTATAGCTTATGCGGGTGTATTAGTGAACCAATAGAAAGTTATAGAAAGTTATTCTTTTATTATTATATCAAGGCAGAAATTTGCATTTGCTGATCTGATCTAGCGTGCAAAATCTACCATTCATCAAAATGTTGCATTTTGTTGAAATAAGATTCTGTCATAACTGTCTAAATATTCAAATTAGCCGATATTTTGGGGTGGTGCCTGAAAATTTTTTCAAAAAATCACTTAGTATTAATTGGATTATTGTGAGTAACTGCAATATGGGGTGGGTGGTATCTCTGAAATTTGGCTAAATGCACTTTCTCACCATATATGTCTGTGCACTTACTCACTGATATCCCAAACAAATTATTCCAATTCCAAGTCTTGTGCATAATGGGGAACCTGCATTGTTCCACTGATCAAATGAACAATACACACAATTGCTTGCCCTGCTGTTTTGCACATTTCATCAGTCCATTCGATCAACATGGAACAATGAAACCACCTAAACCTCCATGATAGTGACTGCAAGCCATACCAAAATGGCAACATTCCCCAACAAAAGCTTCCCCAATGATAATGTTTGTTGGATCTAGCCTACCATCGTGCAGGTATAGCTCTGGAGACATGCCCAAGCTACTCGCTGCCTCTTACTACGAATCCTCCCCCGACCCCAACTCCCGCTCACCTCACTCCACCAGCAATAACAACAACAACGTGCTGTCTAAGAAGGGCAAGAAGAAGAAAAAGAAGAAAGCTAAGCTGACCAGAGAGGAACTCCTTTATCTGAATGATGAAGAGCTGTTTGTGGCTGAGTCAAGGTAAATAATCTTAATCTCAATCTTGATAATATGTTTAATTTAGGTGTGTTACAGGTATTTAGGTATCTTTTAGAATAAAGATAAGATGTCCCATCTTGAGGGATGATGCAAATATTCACCTGTGTGTCTTTATTTTGGAACTATAAATTGTTCTAAATGAATAACAAATCCTTGACTTCCACCCTCTTTGCATAAAGTAAGTCATTAATAATATCAATTCATCCACTCCTCTCCTCAGAGCAAAGGAGAAACGTAAGAAGAAGAAGAAGCACAAAGAATCCGGACTGTCGTCTGGCGAAGTATCCCCTCCTCCCGCCCACCACCTCAGAGACGGCTACTCCTCCCCTCCCAGACTTAGAGAAGGAGGCTTCAGTCCGCCCAGGAAGAAACCTAGAGAGGGGTGTGAGAGAGACAACTCCAGGAGACACTCCCGTTAGTGCCCTCGATATGAACATGCACATACGAGCATGTGACATGTGTAACTGTACAGTGAACATGTACATGCACATACGTGCATCTTGTACTGTATGTCGTGGCACATGTGTAATTTGAAATAATTAGCAAATCAAGTCATTACAATCTAAGAAATAGTTCAGTAAAAGAAATATTAATAGATTCATATTGTAGAAAATGTAAACCCAAATTGTACTAGTTTTCCTCTAAAACCCCTGCTCCCCCAGAGACGCGGCCCCCATCCTACCCCCAGAGCCGTAGTCCTGCTGGTTCGCGGGACGCAGCCCGGTACAAGAAGATAGACATTCCTTCCGCGTACGCAGAGAAAAGAGCCTCCCCCTCCCGAGCCAGACACAGATCCAACAGCAGATCCCCCAACACCATAGAGCTCAATCAGAAGCGCGAAAAGGTGAGCTTAGTGATTTTGCATAACGTGACATTTAAATGAAGGGGAATGTTTCGCTTTTTAACATCTTACACAGTCTTACACAGTCTAAGAACTCAATCGTAAAGGTAAAAACTAAGTAAGGTTTGTCAGATTGACGCTATGTTGAAGTAATGATCTGCGCGTGTCTATGTATTTCATGCACTTCAGATCCGTAAGAAGCTGGCTGCCCTAAACCGGGAAGAAGAGAAAATGGAGGAGCAGAAGAGAGCTAAACAAGCTGCGGAAGAAGCCAGACAACAGACCCTGGAACATGACAGGAAGAAGCAGAACGAGATGCGGAAGAGGGACGAAGCTGAGAGGAGGAACGCGGCTCTTGCTGCTGCTGCTACGGAAACTGGTGCGTTACTGCTGGGGTCCATTCCGAACTTAAGTCAGAAATTCTAATTTTAATTATTCAAGTGCGAATTTGTTCTTAAATTCTGATTAAAATCAAAACACAGTTCTCTTTTCTCTCCTTTCAATAATTGATCTTCTTCGATCAGTCGGTTACAACCTGCTACGGAAACTGATTCCTCGGTAGTCCCCTCGCAACCTCCTAACGGCATCCACCACTCCTCAAACCACGTCAACCACCACCAGACCGGTTTGTTTGCTGTCGAGTATATTTAAAGATAAACTAGCAGTTCTTTTGTTTTCCTGACAAGTACTCAAGTAGCTACTGCAATCCGTTGGACAACCTATTTTCTTAATATCAAGTATTTTAGAAAGTACTCCGCCGTTTTGAAGTAATCTAGCAGTAACCAACCCATCCCCCCTGCCAGGAGGCCAGGTGACGTCCTCGCACCCCACCTCAGAAGGACTGCCCCCTCCTCCGCCCGCCAAACTCCCGCCCTCCCTGCGGGTGTCGCCCGTCGAAACGCCGCCCGTTTCCTCGCCCGCCAGCGTGGCGGCGCCCACCACCGCCGCCAGTGTGGCGGCAGCTTCCACAGAGATCCCCGGGTTCGGGGATAGAGTCAGTAAGAGCGGGATGGGCGCGGAGAGTCCTAACATCGACGCTATCTTGAGGTGAGAGATAGAAATAGATATATTATGCAATCTAATCACATAAATTACCTACCTACTCGTGACATGGATGGTTTATATCGGCTATTCATCTCTTTGCACCTCATATCTGGATGCATTTTATCTATATTTCATGCTGGGTTGAATGGAATTCATTATTAGTTTGACATTAGTAAATTGTTTCAATTATTTAACATACTTCACGCATTCTTCTCGTAATTTTCTCTGATAAATTTTCTCTGATAAATTTTCTCTGATAAACTTTCTCGTAATAAATTCCACCAAATACAGGTCGAACAGGGAAAACTCGCCAGAGAATCCTCATTACCGAATTGACGAGGAGGAAGGGATCAAACAGTTCAAAATACTCGACAAAATAGGAGAGGGTACTTATGGACAAGTATGTGCATGGGTCAGGGGATGGGGTTCACAGGGGACAGGAATGGGGTTTGGGAGCTGCATATGATTTTAAATAGTCCGTCATTTTCTAAACTTATAAGCAATTATGATTAAAACCAATTACTTGACCCTTCCTCACTTAGGTGTACAAAGCCCGTCACACGAGTAGCGGCGACATCGTAGCCCTCAAGAAAGTCCGGTGTGACACCGGCAAAGAAGACAACAAGAACAAAGAAGGCTTCCCCATCACTGCCGTCAGAGAAATCAAGATCCTCAAACAACTCCAACACAAGAACATCATCTCCCTCAAAGCGATTGTGACGGAGCGGTTGTCGGCGGAGGACTACAGACGGTCGGACGCCGCGATATACCTCGTGTTCGAGTACATGGACCACGATCTGGTCGGACTCCTGGACTCCGGACTGGTAAAGTTCGACGAACGTGAGATCAAGTTGTGCATGCGGCAGTTGTTTGAAGGACTCTCCTACTGCCACTCCAAGAACTTCCTGCACCGCGACATAAAGTGCGCTAACGTGCTGCTCAACAACCGGGGCGAGGTCAAGTTGGCGGACCTGGGTCTGGCGCGGTATTGGCGCAAGGACGACCCCCAGCGACTCTACACCAACAAGGTCATCACGCGGTGGTACCGGCCCCCAGAGCTCCTGCTCGGAGAGGAACACTACGGCCCTGCAGTGGACATCTGGTCCAGCGGGTGCATCCTGGGGGAGATGTTCGCTAAACGGGCCCTCTTCCGGGCCCGCAGCGACCAGGAACAACTCGAGATAATCTGCCGTATCTGCGGGACGCCCAGCCCGGATAACTGGCCCGGAGTAGTAAACCTCAGTCTCTACAGCTCCCTGATCGAGTTTAACAAGAAGAAATACCCGCGGGTAGTCCGCAAGGAGTACTGTTACTTCCCGGAGGAGGCGTTAGACTTAGTGGACAGGACCCTGACTCTAGACCCACACCAGAGACTCTCAGCAGAGGACTGCCTCAAGCACAAGTTCCTGTCCGATGTGAACTTGGCTAAGGAGCCGCCCATGCAGCTTCCAACACAGGACTGCCATGAGATGTGGAGTAAGCTGAATAAGAAGAAGAGAAGACAGCCTGAGGGGAGGGAACACCAGGCCCAGCAGGTGCCTAACAAGCTGATCACGTGATCTGGTGCTCTGATTAGCAGCTCATTCTAGTTAGTGCGTACCCTAATTAGCAGCTAATCCTAATTAGCGCGTACCCTAATTAGCAGCTAACCCTAATTAGTGCGTGCACTAATTAGCAACTAATCCTAATTAGTGCGTACCCTACTAAGCTGCTTATCCTAATTAGCAGGTGCTCTAATTAGCAGTGAAACCTAATTAGTGCGTACCCTAATTAGCAGCTAATCCTAATTAGCGCGTACCCTAATTAGCAGCTAATCCTTATTAGTGCGTACCCTAATTAGCAGCTTATCCTAATTAGCAGGTACCCTAATTAGCAATGTATCCTAATTAGTGCGCACCCTGATTAGAAGCTAATCCTAATTAGTACGTACCCTAATTAGGTGTCTGTAATTGGAGAATGGAGAGGAGTTAGAGAAGTCAGTTTACTCAAGAAACGTGATGCCCAGGGGATATTCAGATATTTAATTTAATGTTCATTGTACAAGAAGTTCATAATTAATATTCCATTTTTGTTGAACTTTAGAGGAAATAAGTTCTGAGGTGCCCGACTAAATACCTTAATTAATCGGCAGTCCCTTATCTCCTGATTAATATTGCACATGCCTGAAATCTAGAATCGTCTTGAATTTTGCAATGAAAATTTCAGAATGATTCTCAGTTGTTGCACAACTATATCTGGGGTAGGTGACAGTAATACTGTCTCAAGGCCATAACCCCCTTAAATCCAATTCAATTAATATTAATTGGAGCTCAATTTCTATCCTCGATTTTGTTTTAGAAATAAGGCAGAGTTCGCTTAAAAATGTTTAATTCTGCCGCAGAGTTCACCCAAAGTTAGGCAATAGGCAGTAATTACATTTGAGTACCCAAATAAAAATATCTTAGCCAACGTTAATATTAATTAAACCTAAGTCTGTTTGAAAGCGTTACGAAGATTTGTGAAGATTTGTTTTGGAATTTGTTTGGTCGAATGGTGATTACAATGATCTAAATTATTTATAAAGAATATAATATCTCATATGTACCGGTTGTGTCAAAAGAAACGTTACAAAAGTTAAGCTCCATAATACTTTGGTTGTGATTAAGTTTCTCGATGAATATTTCCTTTTTTAATAATGGTATTTCTTCGACGAGAAGGGGGATGATGGCGGAAAAACTTCGTTCTTCGTTGATAACTCAAATGTTGGATATTTCAAATTTTTGGTGCTAAGACCTATCACCTATATTACCTCACAGAATTGCATTGAGTTAAGTGGTGCTTTATCTTTGTCTTGTTTATTTTGACACACCCGGTATTTTTTCGTTCAACAGTTTAATTAAATGTCTGTGAAAAGTTTACAAAGAGTTATATCAAAGAACGTGTCAGGAAATTGTCCCCTTATATTTTATCAACTGTCAAATATATCGCATCTCAATTTAACAAATTCTTAAATCTCGCCATAACTTCCGATACATACAGATCAATTTAACTGTAACGGCAAAGGATGCTTAGCAAAATAGGTACATTTTTGATTTTGGGCCTGGACCATTTGAATATGAATATTAAGCAGCCCATTAAAACAAGATTTCAGCGCAAACTTTTTGAACTTGATTGATCATTTAATTTGAAATATGTAAAAAAAGAATATTGTATGAATTCGTTAAATATTTTTGAATCAACTCGCCACGTAAGTCGTGATAATTTGAACCCACTTGGTATGTTTCTGCCGTCTGGGTTATTAGGTTAAAGATTAGGAACTGCATATCTACGAGCTAGCTCCATATCTAAAACAGGGCCATAAATCGAAAAGAAAAATTAGTGGGGGCATGAAATTTTTGTGAATCAATTAAAAATGGCCGACATAACATGCCTAGCGCAGGCGGAATTGATTGCAAATTTCAGACTTTTTATTGAATTTAGAGCAATTTTGTAGCATAATTCCTGAAGGGGACATGCTCCTAAGGAATTACGGGCCTGATCTTAAAGTCGATGTTCTTTAAGTTGGCTAGGAAAAGTTGCTTTACCCAAATAATGAGCCAAGTTCACGATTCAGATCAATGCGCGTCTCAAACGCGCATGTTTAAATGTTGACAATAATGTAGTTTGTAAAGATTTGCCTCAGATGATGTGCAAAGTTTTCAGTGTCAACATTTTGCAGTTCACTCAGCGCGCGCGCGCACGGCAATCCATTTTATAGCTGCTGTAGCTAGGACTCCAGCTGCAAAACTTATCAATGATACGTCACACTATTTTGGATTTCAGCTTCGAAAACAATTTCATTGGTACTCTAACCTAAACCAGGGTCCTGGATATGGGGCCATCCTTAAAGGACGTCCGAAAATTGAAAAATGTCGGCCATTTTAGCCCCCACCCCCGTTCTGCTTCCAGGAACCCCACCCTTTCTCGGACATCCGCAATTTATTTGAAAATATTTTGGGTTAATATCATCTTTGAACCCGGGAACTTCACGATTTCCTGATAAAGTGCTCGTCCAATCGACCAAAATTTCCAGCCAAAGACTGCGGGCGTCCGCAGTTTGCCAAACACCCCTCCCCCTCCGAATTTACCAGACTGCAGACTCTTCCCTCATTGCGGACGTTCTTTATCCTGGATGTCTTATAGCTAAAGTAAAACGTTTGAATTAAGTCGGACAAAGTCTGACAATGTATTATTACAAAGGCATCGGAGAGTCCATCAATCAGTTTACCAGAGGTGTCTCGACCTTTGGTCAGTCTCCCATATAAACGAGAGCCTCCATTATCAATGACGTCACTCAGAAAGTTCGAGACACCCAGGGTAAAACAATACCAAGGTTAAAATGAAAACTTGAAATAAAATACGTCAGTTCCAATATCGATGTTTATGGCCGATGTAGTAAAATTACATGATGATTTTCAGTTACAATCAAAAATAAACTTAATTAAACCTTTCAACAGCGAAAAAATCCAAAATTGAAAACAGCTCATCTGGAACTATAATGTATCAGTATATGTACGATGAAGTTATCATTTGGAAGTCAATATAAAAATAGCATATCCCTCTCAAATCCCGTACATATTTCGAACATTCTGCCGGACTTGGAGCAACAAATCATCCAAATCGAGTCGTCTGATCTCCGCTATTTTAGCTGCCACCCACAAACCCATTCCAGGGCTGGCACACCGCGGTGAATCTTGATCCACAGCGGCAGCGTTACTTGGCTTCATGTACGGCGCATCGGTCTCAATGAGAAGACGATCCAATGGAACTTTCCTTGCTACCTCTCTGACGTCAGATGCAGTGCCAAATGTTACCAATCCTGCGAAGGGAAAAGATTAGAGGTCAACAGGTAATTTATGTTGACAAAAGAAGTTGGGTACAATTCGAAAATGATTGAAAATGAAAGCTACGAATTCGCGTTTTGGGTGCGCGTTCAGCTGAAAAATCGTACTTTTTCTTTCTTTTTTGACAAAATTTGCTAGTTGCGCACAACGTAATATTATGGTACACGACCCACATTACATGTTTCAGCGAAACGTGGACTAAACTGAGAAAAAGCTAGTATCCTGTCTCACCGAATAATTCTCGAACTGAGGCTCGTTTGTCATTTATTACCTTGAAAATTGCAAAAATTGAAGTATTTAGGTCTCAAAATGTCTAAGTTAACAACAAAAACTGTTTCTTTGGCAACGTTTCAATTTCCGAGGTTCAAAACTGTCAACTGCTCAAGGGTCATATTCAATATTGACCACACATATCCAGAAAGGTGCATATTTTTAGGATATCACTTTATACAAATGTACCAGAACTACCAGAATGTATCAGAACTACGCAGCTGAGACCTGAAGATGTCGTTGACCGACGGACTTGATTGTCATTAAAAGAACACCATCGTTTACAATCTACAGCACTACCGAGTCAAAAAACCATATTATATTTGAAAATTCCTTGAAATTCCTACCAGTAACTCCGAGATACATGTTGGTGAAATGCTCCAGCATTTTGTTGGCAGTGCCCCAAGTGCCGCTGTAACAGTGGAAATGGATGCGGTGGTCTTTCGGGACTTTCTCCTGAAATGGCATAGGATTAATAAGTGGTGTCAAGATGGGGTGGTGTCAAGGGGGAGGGGTGTCAGAGTGGAGTGGTGTCAAGAGGGGGTGGTGTCAAGTGGAGGGGTTTCAGAGTGGACTGGTGTCAAGAGGGGGTGGTGTCAAGTGGAGGGGTGTCAGAGTGGAGTAATGTCAATATAGAGTGGTGTCAGAGTGGAGTGGTGTCAAGGTGGAGCAGTGTCAGGGCGGAGTGGTGTCAAGGTGGAGTGGAGTCAAGATGGGGTGGTGTCAAGATGGAGGGGTGTCAGGGAGGAGTAATGTCAATGTAGAGTGATGTCAAGGTGGAGTGGTGTCAGAGTGAAGTGAGGTCAAGTTGAAGCAGTGTCAAGGCGGAGTAGTGTCAAGATGGAGTGGTGTCAGAGCGGAGTGGTGTCAAGGTGAAGCCATGTCAGGGCGGCGTTGTGTCAGGGTGGAGTGGTGTCAGAGTGGAGTGGTGTCAAGGCGGAGTGGTTTCAAAGTGGAATGTCGTCTAGGCTGCTCGCGGGTTGGATCTGAAGCGAACGGTGTCAGGGTAATCGATGTCAGAAAAATGAAAATGGTGTCAACTGTCAAGGTTGTGGGATTAGTGGTTACAAGCCCGTCACAGGAAAATGGTGTCAGCAGTAAAGGATGAAGGATAGGCAGGGAAAAGTGTAGTTTCAAGTGAAATCTAACTTCGAAATTACCGAACAACACTAGATTCATTTAATTTTGCCATTAGCGATTGAACCAAATTTACCTTCATCATTTCAAAAGCGTCTAATTCGGCACCCCTAGCATGAATAACGAACGGTTTCTTCATCTTCAGAGCGTGCTTCATCTGTGCCAAGAACGCATCTTTCTGCAACTCAATCAAATCAGGACTGGCTTCATGATACCCCTTACCATAATCCAGCCCCATTTCACCCCAGGCCACGCATTTAGGGTGCGAACATGCTCTGATAAGGTCCTTCTCTACCTCCGGGCTCCAATGGCGGGCATTATGGGGGTGCAACCCAAAAGCACCCCAAACACCGTCTTCTTCCAGAATTTCTTCGTACATCTGGTACGCACCCCAAGCCGGGGGATCACAGAAATTAGCCACACAACCACTGAAATTCTTAGGGAAATCTTTGCTCTCGATGTACGAGGCAAAGGTACCGTAGTTCTGTTCACGGACAAAAATATAATCGATATGACAGTGAGAATCAATGAAAGGAACCGTAGATTCAGGATACTGCTTGGGCTTGCACTTCGTTTTGAACGGGAATATCGGAACAATTTTCTCGGGTTTTGGCGGTGGTGGTTCAGGAGAAACCATCCGAGATCTGGTATCCTCGACAGTCGCCAGAGCCCCTGAATGAGCTCGGTCATCTTCACCGCCGTCAGAGAAGGAGTCGTCTTCTTCTTCCTGTATCACGGGTTTCAGCAACGCTTCCTTCGTTAGACTCGAAGTCTCACGAAGTACTTTATGAGATGACGAGGCTTTGCGAGTTGATGAGTCTTTGGATGATGATTCATTATCACGAGATGATTTCGATACGGGGGCGTCCTTCGAAGGAACGCTCGGTTTCCGAGGCTTACTCTTCGCCGCAACTTGATCTCTTGCCGGTTTCCGGGCTGCTTTCTGCTCAGTCTCGCCCCGGGGTTTGGAGTGACTCTCGCCCCGGGGTTTGGAGTGACTCTCGCCCCGGGGTTTGGAATGACTCCTCTCTGACTTCCTGGAGCTGTCCTTCTCCCTGGCGGGCTGCTTGTGGGGCGATGTCCGGGGTTTCTTCTGCACTGGTTTCTTCACTTCCGGCTCCCCGGATCCCTCGTCGGACGATGGTGCTTCCCGTTTTACTTCCGGTTTAAGGCGAGCTGCTGATGTGGCAGAATTCGTAGGCTGACTTTCGTATTTCTCTCTGATATCAATGAAAGGCTTCGTGGTTTTCTCTGGTGCTGCTTCTTCTTCTTCTTCAGAACTTGAGTCGGAGTTGGAGGAAGATTCTTCGTCTTCTGAAGATGAAGATTCATCCTCATTATCATCCTCTCCCCCGTCTTCTGCTTCCTGCTTTTCTTCCTCTTCTTCTTCAGATTTACCTCCTGAAGAATCTTCCTCTTCCGCCTCACCAGATTCTTCATTTTCTTCCTCCTCCACCTCCTCCTCTTCCTCCACTGCTTCTTCTTCATCTTCAACATCTTCTTCACCCGAACTATCGAACTTTATCAGCGATCCTGCTGTGGTTCGTTTAATCCCTGAAACCTCCTTGAGGAGCGCTTCCTCGTCCTCCATTTCCTCAGGTTCGTAGTCTGGAGAGGGTGGTTTCGTCATTTCCTCCTCCTCTGATTCCATGTACTGTGGAGGATGAAGTTTCTTCCGTTTGCTCTCCGTCGTCGGACGTTTAATTGAAAACCGGAGGTCTTCGTCGGTTTTGTATTTGGGGATCAGATGCGGGTCAAGTGGTCGTGATTTCATCTGATACCGGAGATCACCAGGGTTGGCATTTACTTGGATCCTGACATCGGCTCCTTTTCTCGGACCGTGTTTTGGTTTCCTCGGCTTATCGTAATCCACCTGGATTGTCAGCGGTTCTTCGGCCTCACTCCCGCTCTCGGACTCGGCGTACCGAGTTCGCTTAGCAGTGATTTGGAACTTGGGGAGGGTGGTTGCTTTCGGCAGACCATCGAAACCAGCACCAACTCGACGCGAAATGTCGCACGTTCTCTTGTCACGCCGGAGAACGGCCGAGTTTTCGCTATCCTCGAATTTAGCGGCCCCCCTGAAGTAGCTCTCAGACCGGTCTGATCTTAGGTCGGATCCCAACTTTCCCGGTTTCCGGGCACTGGCTCTCTGAACAGGTCTGTCACTGATAAGGGAATTGTTCGCTATTCTGAGCTTTAGGTCTGCGTTGGGCGTAGCAACCGTAGTGGCTTTGGAAGCGCCTAATCGGGGGCAGTCGAGGGAGGAGTGACCAGATTCGTCACATTCCGCACATTTCCGGGACAGAATCTTGTCCATATTTTAATGTCCTGGAAATGTGCCAAGTTAGTGTCGATCTAGGGGGCTTGTGGAATGATTAAAATCGGAGTTTAGGGAAACTGTTGCGCTCTTACGGCTTTCTAGGCATTTATCAGAGAAAAGGTTTACATCTAAATCAGTAAATAAATTCACAGAACTTGACAATTTGACATAAGCAAACTAATCTATAGAATAAGAAGCATTCTGAATTTATTTATCTAAGTCTAGTGATCACTATTCATTTATGGCATATGGCGATATAATTTCATAGAATTCAGCAGATAAACAAAATATGAAATGCAAATGTACAATTTTGATTCAAACATTATACATGGAATACAATATCTTATATATGCAATCACACAACAACCAAAGCTTCGAAATAGGTCGAAATATTGTCTAGTTGAATTAAATAATCAATTCTTTTTCACTTCAGATCTCTTCATTACGTAATATAATTGTGGCAGGCAATTGTAACAATATCTTCATGATAAAATATGATTTTATAATACTTAGATAAGTAGTTAAATTAAAACGAAAGATCATCAATTAGGTGCTTATCATAAAATGATTAACTCAAGTAGGTATTCAAATCTACCAATATAATAAGTTGTAGGTAATCTATAGACTATAAGTTGTAAAAATAATCTTCATCCAAAATTTAAACATGAATAAATTATTTTATTGCACTCAACCAGAAACGTCAAATCACGGAAAATCCGATACAGCTAATCGGCCATTCTATATCATAGAGTACGTACCATAGCCAGTAAGGCAGTATTATAATTAATAACAGGATCAACTAGTGAGTTCCGTTAACAGAAAAAGCAGGAATGATAGACAGAGTTTAACCCTGAAGAGACAGGTTCCAAGAGAAATCAGAGGTTCAGGATAAAGCGTTTGAGACGATGTGTGTATCAGTGCAAAGTATACTACGCAATGGATGATATACCAGTGAATGATAGTCATGTCAATGAACAAGACATAATACGGAAACCTCATTATATCCCATGAGGAAACAGCATTTTTCAAATATTCAAGGCAGTAATTTCCTTTAACTGAGGTTATCTTGTAGTTTTACCGAGTGAGTTGAGGAGTAAAATAGTGGAGTTCTTATCGAGTCAAGCTTTGGAATCTATCCGTAGTCAAGTTGAGGTCAAGAAGGGCTAACATTAGATACAGGATCATAGTCATCAAAAACCACAGTCAATCCACAAGTGAGATCACCCTACGTTCTTAAATCGCCATCCAAACATCACTATGACATCACCAAACATCACTATGACATCACCAAACACCACCAAACACCTTATGACATCACCAAACACCCCTACGACATCACCAAACTAAAAGGATATGAGATCTGCGACTGGCGGGTCAACTCTCTGTCTGCTCTGTCTCTCCACGGGCGGCAGGGCCTCTGTTGGCGGCGCAGGGGCGGCTTCCAGCGCCGACAACACGGCGTTAGTGGTGAGCGGTGCAGGTGGCGTCGTGTATTGGACCGGAGGTTGCTCCTGCAGAAAAGGGGTCAATATCGGGTTATTTAGTAACAATGAGGAATTTCGAGAGAATAAATGTCAGAAATATGCCAACCTAGATAAAATGATATGTAACAAACAGCGCCCTTTAAAACCCTGCCACCTTTCTAAGTTCTAACCTGTTGCTGTGTTTGCTGTGGTTCCTGCTGAGAAGCACTCGGCTGCGCCTCAACAGGAGGCCGGGGTGCTACGTTGTACTGTACGTGAGGTGGCGGCGGTCCCATGTACTGCGGCGGCGGCATCCCCGCCTGGGTGGCGTGAGGCGGCGGAGGTCCGTAGTGCGGCACGCCGCGCGGCGGGGCGTGGTATTGCGGGTGCACGCCAGGAGGGAGGTATTGGGGCGGGTAGCCGGGGTGCGCCGCGAGGGGCGGCATTCCACCAGGCGGCGGAACGGCGCCGAGTGGGGGGTTGGGGTGGTGGAGTGGGTACGAGGGGTAGACGGGCTGCGAGACGGCGGGGTTCACATAGTGGGTTGCGAGGGGTTAGGGTTCATGAGGAAGGCTTGGGGGTTTAAGGAACAACTTGGATAATCGTAGCCATTAGTACCGTTGAGTAAGGAGGAGTTACGTTTTATAAAAAAGGGTGGGTAACTGTCTAATCGAACTGATTCAAACTGTTGTACCCTTCAAAATTAAATGACTCAAATAGTCAAATAAACTTTGACCCCGGCCCCTCTGATATATCAACTCACATAGTTGCTAGGGTTAACTTGGGTGCTCATCACCACATCAGGCTGTGACACCGGTGGTACGCCTTCCTCTGCGCCCCCAGCCGGCGTGCTCTGCATACCACTCCCACCAGTACCGGCGTGCTGGGGCATTGTCGTGGCGTGCTGGGGCATGGCGTGTTGAGCTGTCACGCCGGGAGGGGGTGGGGCGTGGTCCATGCTGGCTGGTATCATGGTGGAGAGTTTAGCAGCCTCACGGTCCATCAGCGCTTGTTCGTGTTTTCTCTTCAATTCCTCCTGAGGAATGTTAGATATTTGAAATCTGAAATAACCGGTCATTGAGTTTGAGAGTAACCATGCAACTGAAAATTAAATCGGCTCATGCGGTCCGACACGTATCCATATCCTGTTTCCTGATGAATAAATATCGTATTCCATTTGTTGAGCATTTATGTAACAACAAAATATTGAGAAGAACGAAAATTGAAAGCATACCAAACCTGGTATTTGAGTTGTTCCATCTTCTGTTGTCGGAGGAGCTCCAGTTTCTGTTCCATCTGGAGTCTCATCAGCACGCTCTGTTCCTCCTCCTGCTGACGAACCTGGGAACAAGAGAAATACTACCTTACGAGACATGTTTTAAGTATTTATGTGGAATTAAATTTGGAGATTTTACGAAAATATGTATTGTAAAGTAACACATCATGAATTTTGTCACTTCATGGTTTGTCCAGGAAAAACAATGAAAATGGTGACATAATTGACTAATATTTCCATACGTCTCATGGGTCATGGTTTGAATTTTGAAATCTGATACACAACAGAGCGTAATATTCCCGGTTTTTCTATGGTAGTCGGTCATTTGACCTAACTGGACAGTTGGCCTAACTGGACAAATGGCCTAACAATCTGTTCTAAAATCACCGGTCATCTGGCCTAACTGGACATTTGGCCTAAAACTCATTCCAACATTCATTCCACCTTTAATGTTACTGTTTAGGCCATTCATCCTTTACCAAATCGCGGACAAGAGGCCTAATCAAGGGTATAATTAGTGTGAACTGTGTCTACATGAAGAGCAGATAAGCGGCCTAAACAAGGGTATAATTGAACTGTGTCTATATGAAATCTGAATTTTAATGTGAATTTCAATTGATATCATAATAATCACATATATTGTTTGAAATTACAAATCATATAATAATATAATAATCATAATCACACAAAATCCCATATAATATAGATAATATCACTATTACAAAATATTCAAAGCATAGCACAGCTTCCAATAGCCTTCAGATAGTCCATCTTGTCGGTGTAGTCATCGTAGCTGTCCACAATCCTCTGCAGCTTCTGGTCGTACCGGATCCACTTGGCTGCTCTGGGCTCTGGGCGCTCTCGGAGAAGTCTCTTGGTGAGTTTGGCGTCTGTGAGGGATTGCTCCGCCTTCAAGCAGTCGATGAACTTCCACAGGGTAGGATTTGAGCAGGACAGCATGGAGTTGAAGCCTCTGTGCCAGCCTTCAGCCATGTTGGCGGAGCGAGGGAGAAGCATGAGGGAGGCGTCATGTTGATTCCACATGTCGTGGCTGAAGAGCGGAGGGGTTGATGAGGTGCCGATCCAGGTGGACTCGTAGTAGGAGCTGAAGGAATCCATGTCTCGAGGGAGGAGGGGTTTGAGAAGCCGCCAGGTAGAAGAGACCTCATGCTCCGGAACAAAGGCGATGGCCCCCATCATGGAGTAGAATTCCCGAACCGAGGAGTCTGGAACAAGGTATTCCTCCACCAGATCTGCCTGCTTGAGGTGCTTGAAGAGACACTTCTTGTGGTGGAAGAAGCAGCCACGGCGAGTAGAAGAGGGCCAGACCTCAGCGACAGCATTGTGGATAGCCTGCTCGTAGTCCAGAAGGATGGATTGAGGAGAGAAGGGGCCCCAAGAGTCCAACTCCTCCAGAAGGTTCTTGTAAAGGGTGGTCGTCTTCCCAGGAAGGAGCCCATAGAAGAGGGGTAGATGCCAGTGGTCAGGGTAGAGTCCGTGCACAGTGAAGAGTTGGGTGAAGAGGCGAGGTGCCGATTTGAATGTCCCATCCATGATGAAGTGTTCTGCATCGCAGGCGGAGGAGGAGTTGGTTGCTGTGCCGAAGAGGAGGGAGCGTCTGGTTTGGGAGGAGTACCCGGAGTCCCACAGTAGGAGGCATTCATTGTTGGAGGAGAGGATGTAGTTGGAGGGGATGGTGAGGTTCTCCAGGTCACGGGGGTCCAGAGGATGGTTGTTGGCTGCCTGTCTCTGTCGTCTGGCCATCCGGGAGAGTCCGCTGATCTGACATCCAAGCTTGGAGCGAGCCTCAAACCCCATCCCAGCAACAGTCTCAGCAGCGAGGTACTTGGTTGGTAGATCTGTTTCTGCGGCCCTCTTCTTCAAGGTCTGTTTGGCAACGTAGACTGTGTTCTCTGCGTGTGAAGGGTCGTGGGTGTGTGGAGGGAGAGGAGAGGTTAGTTGCTTGTCCACAGTAGTGATGCGAGCGGTGCAGCCAGCTCTGAACTGGGCACATTTCCAGTAGACCGAGTCGCCCTTTCTTCTGTTGAGGATGAAGCGGTGTCCATCAAGGATAGGATTCTCTGAGCCAGATGAGCGTCCAGGAACGAATTGGAGGTTGTATGCCATGACTGATGTAAACGAAGTTGGATAGTTCTTCCATCAAGACATCACCTTATATATTAGTAGGTCCATGCGACCTCGTAACCTCTCTGACGAGGAGTGTCAAGCTCAAAGTGAGGTTGTGTGTTCTCAATTAACGGTTCTCTGATTGGTTCTTGTCACAGTCACCTCCCCGACGGTTCGCATGACACCACTTAGCTTTATCGGGTCGTATCACGCTAGCTCAGCTCTCTCGGATCGCATAACAGTGGATCGGGTCCGATTGGTCCTGTTATCCCCGAGTCTTTGCTTACAGTACTCTTATAATAGTATCGATAACAGGATGGGAAAAGAAGGAAATTAAAATTAAAATTAGGCCAAATGACCGCAGAACGGTCTCTTGACCTAACTGGACAGATGGCCTAAATAGCAGTTTTAGGCGTTAGGCCAAATGTCCAGTTAGGCCAGATGACCTAGAATCTTTTCTATCAGAACAGTGTGATATGTATTGTGAACGTGTGTGTATGAGTACTAAAGCTTCTCCTACAAGCTCACCAGTGTGATACAGAGAAAAAGAACACATTGAGATCGTGTGCAATTTGTGTACATTTCATAGAAATGTACAGAGTGCATACACTCAGTAGCTAGTATACACACAGACACACTCACTCACTCTCAGAGCTCAACACAGTGTTATTAATATGCCCATACCAGAAATAGGTGGCTAAGATGACGTCATTATCATAGCATAACGTAGTAAATTGATCCGGGTATTTTTGTGGGTGGGGTTAAAGCTGTTAATGCAAAGCTCAGTGCTGAATAAGGCTGAGTTATGTGCTAAATACGGCTTATAAATATTATCACAGTGATTATAAACCTGGATTTGCAGAATTCAGGCCTTGTGGTGGATTTGGTGATTATATTTGAGATAAATGGTGCTAATTTGCGCTTATCTACGCATTATAATCCACACGAATCTATGAGGACCACATCAGTGATGATTGCTAAGACTCTAAGACTGTTAGAATGCGGCCCAAAGCTAAATTCTGATTATAGAAAATGTACAAACAGTAAATTATAGTTTATAGATAGACAGTTACCTACTACGGAATACCTACAGCACACACACAGACAGACAGACAGTAGACAGACAGTAGGCAGATATCAGACAGACAGGTAGACAACAGTAGACAGACAGGTAGACGAACCTTCTCCAGATGTTCCTCCCTCATCTTGTTCAGGCTCTCCCGTGCTTGTTGGCATGTTCCCAACTTAGCCAGCAGGCTCTGCTGCGAGTTCATCTGTCGTTCCGTCTGTTCGATGTCCGTTACGAGTTTAGGGTGGAGTGCGGTCAGGGAGGCCAGCAGGGTTTGGATGTGGGGGTCTGTCCCAACGTGCTGTCCTGTGGAATAGATTGTTTTATAATACTTCATTTTACAAAAGTAGATAAAAAACAATGAGTCGTGCTGTCTTGTATAAATAAATAGATTATTTCACTTTCCAGAATACATAACAGCATTTCAGAATAGTGCTAATTGATAAAGTCATAGTGATAAAGTCATTGTGATAAAGTCATAGTGATTTAACTTCACATTCCATTACCTTTCATAGCAGCTTGATTGAGTTTCCTCATCAGCATCTCCGTAAGATCTTTGATCTGTTGCGTGTAGGAATAGTCCTCTTTACTCCCTTCCTGGGTTGGTGGAGGTATTGCTGCTGCTGCAGCTGGTTGCGGTGGAGGGAGAGCCTGTTCCTGAGATCAAGGAGAGATGAGATCATGGAGAGAGATGAGATGAGATGGAGATAAATGGGGAAGAGATTGAGATAAATGGAGATTAATACCTGGGTCGGTATTAGACTTAGAGTAAGGATTAGGGTAATGACGATTGACTGTGGTATAGATATTGCGGTGAAGGAAGAGCTTGTTTCTAAGTTCGGAATAAATGAGATTGCGATAAATTTTGATCTAAGATTTACGAAATTAAACAGTTAGATCAACGACATTCTAAGGTGTTATTTGTTCTTTAGGATTTTACCTGGTAATGGTTGATCGGCTGAGTAGGCACGTGTTTGGTCACGTGTGGCTGCTGTGGAGAAACAGAGCCGGGAGACGTCGAGGCTACAGCCGGATACAAACCATTCGTTACTACCTGCAAATTATATAAATTCAGACATCCATGACATTGTAAGACATAGTCGAATAAATATCAGAGAGGGAAATCATATTCAAGACATTCAAGCGTGAAAATCAGAACATAAATCATTTCAAATTTCAATTTAATTAATTTTGAATATTTCTCTTGATCTTTATTGAAAGTTTGGGGCGCGACATACAACTTCGTTATTAATAAATCAAGTTGCGTCTGTAAATTTGATAGCTCCCTATCATTAGAATTCAATAAAATGATGCCATAAGAATGTCACAAGTCACAACGCATTTATGTACAGTGGAGTGTAAATTTCGCGTATTATACCCTGTTCACGAAAAGTAGGCGGTTATTTTTAACAATTTGGCAGTGCGCATACTGTTTATGTCGCCTTTTCGACCACACATTCATTCTGAGCGTTTATGAGTGATCCGCCGGCCATGTGACGTCACCAAGCACTGCCGCACACTATAAAAGATGACGTAACCGGCAGATTACTAATGCGCAGATATTAGTGTATTAACTATACGACCTACACTGTACTAATTTATAATTAACTTTGCTCACTTCTCAGGAACGTTAAATCCACGCTTTCCCGGCTATCTCATGATGGATGTATTGTACAATGAGCACAAGTTTGTGTTTATATTCTGAGCTTTTTAAACGCCAGTGAATTTACAGATTTTCGTCTCCCATATGGTGTAGGGGCTAGCATCTGTGGCTTTCACCCACAAGACCCGGGTTCGATTCCCGGTATGGGAACATTACTTTTGTTTTATCTAAGTTAGAATTATGAATAGCGACGAGTTTTCTCAATCCCTCTGCAAGTGGGCAATGGGCGTTGACTGATGACGTCAAAGATTGTGCAACAAAGAAGTTTTTAATGGCCGAAAGCTCGAGTCAATGCAACTAATATATCCAATACCAATCCATGCATAATGAATATATTCATGTACAGCATAATACAATTACAATGTACAATACAATAACTTTTAAGGTCTGTGTAGTTCGTACCTCTGTTGCACTGCAATTAAATGATTCCGTGCATAGGATTTGTCGCAAGTCCCGTACCTCCCCAATGGACAGCGCAACGAACTATACCGAAGTATCCCGGTGATTTCCATTACAGTCACAGTTACAGAGAGCCAACAATTTTCATACCATAAATCAAGGAGGAAGTGCGCTAAAATGTACTATGTATAGCGCACAATTTAAAATGTACAACGCACATTTGTACAAGGTTGATTGTACAGCGCACAATGTACATTGTACAGTGTACATTGTACCTTGCGCGCTGAATTAGCCCTTACCGGTGCACTAGACAGGTCAGGGTAATACGAAGCAGCAGCAGCAGTAGCAGCAGGGGGCGGGGGCTGTTCTTTGACTGGTTTGATGTGTTCCACCTCCGCGTAGAGGTTCTCAGCAGGGGCAGACTCCACCGGGGCCGACTCTTGGGGGGAACTCGGTCTCACCTGGGGGATTGACGTCATTGTCATGACTTAAAATGGAGCGTGAGTGACGTCATTGTCATGTCTTAGAATGGAGTGTTTTAGGCAACCAATTTTCTTTTGTTAGAGGCTTACTGCACCAGGTTTTGGTTCGCATCGTCTTCTTCTTAGACATAGAATGGTGATTTGATGCCAAAAGCGGGACTTTAAAATATTAATATCATAGAAGATATGACTAAGTCTGAACTTCATAGGGCTGTAAACTGGTTTTACCGAGTGGGCAGGAGTAGCTTCTTGTTGTGACAGAGACAGTGCTATTGCCAGATCGAACTCTTCCTTCTCCTTCAACTCTAACTCCTCCTGTTTCCTCTTCTCTTCGCTATCAGCCTGGGTAGCGGGTCAAATATGTTATGGTTTTGATTAATTAAATGTTTTTGTTATTATCTAAATCTCGCCTTAAATCACATGTCTCAAATTCAATAGCATAGGTATCCAACCTGTGGGTTGGACGCGGGCTGTTTGGACCCACTTCCCGCTGCTGCTCCGGCACTGGTTGACGGACTGGAGCCTGATTTGCTATTCTTAGTTTTAGCACCGAGCTTACTGCAGCATATTGAACACACCCGCACCTGTCACATGAGAGGGTGACATTTCACAAGTGCCTTACTGTGTTAGACATCATAAATACATTGAATGTATTGTATTAGGTATCGTAGATGTATAAAGTATTGTTCGATAGAACATAATATTGCGAACAAAGAGTAAAACAAGGATACACAGACCGTGCTTTATTTCTGGGATTTCTGGTTCACCCAATACACGTTTTTAAGCAGGATACCCCACGTGCAACAATAAAAGAGGGGGGGGGGGTACAACTTCATCAATTTTCTACAATGTGCTGTGATATTACGACGTCATCTTAACCGCCTATTTCTTGAGAGGGCATTTATTAAGTACCTCCTTTTCTATGCCGAAGGCAGGAAGTGGAATCCTATCACTGGTGCACTCTGCGCAGAAGATCTGACCGCAATTCCTGCAGTGGTGCTTCCGCTTGGTCAGAGTGAAGGGCTGCCGACACAAGTGACACATCCTGCCGTCTTCCCATTCAGGCGCCTAAGGGCGTTTCTTGTCATGAAACTGGCTTCTTTTACTGTCGATGCTTTGTTAGAATAAATGAAGGATTGCATCCCATAAAAGATTGTAGTAAATGGAATTACATGTTGGTTTTTTATTCAGCAGAATTGGTGCTTAATATGATACATAAATTTCGGAGATCATCTGTGAACGTACCCTGGCAGCATCAAAGAGGTCCTCTGAAGTATTGAGTTCGGGAAACTGGAAGCCTTCCCCCTTCAAAGCATCATAAGCCTCCCTCACAGAATTATACCTGTACTCTTTCTTGAAAACCTCATTCCAGGATGCTATGAGACCAAGCACTTTAGTTCTGACTGTAGCATAACCTGTCTGAAAGAAGAAGAGGTCAGTTGACAAAATTCCCTGAATCTTCTTTTGAAAACATTCAAGTCATTAATTTTGTATCCCAATTCCCAGCTGTAAAATAACAATTTGTCACAATCATTCACTTACCCTGACAAGCTCTTTCAACTCCTCCAGAAACTCAAACTGAGTAACTTGCTCATGCATTGGTTGACCACAGTTCTTTACCAAGCACTCCAGGACAAGAAGTGTGTTCACAACCACTTGAGAGTTTCTGTGGAAGAGTTGCTTCCTGATAATCGAAAGTGCTGCAGCTGGTGTAGTCTAGGGAAGAAAATAAATAATTTTTCATGAATCAATGAATATTAATTAAGAATACTTTCTATTATTAGTTACTCGTTACATGATTTTTTTCATTGCTTTTTACTTTTACTAAGGAAATTGGACCTGAAAATTATCCTCTCTGTGCTGTAAAGCTAAATATGCAATTCCCTGAGTAACTGCCTTGATCCTTATTGTGACATACAGCATCAAGTAATGAACTAAGTGAAAATTACCTCTTGTTGTCTGACAAGATCACACATGGCCATCATCCCCATCCAATCAGGCTCAGTAATCTGTTCATCTGTAGCTTTACCTGGGAGATTCACAGGATTTTTACCATGAATTGGCTCAAAACAGTTGCATTGTGAACCACTGTATAATGAGTCTAGCTGGATGCTGCTGGTTTACAGATAGACACCAATGGCACAATACACAAACTTGAAGCATCAATTGTCACTGAATGGTCATTGTCACTGAATGGTTATGATCAAGTTAGATATTGTTGTGCTTCTCAATTCTCATGTATGAACTGTAGCTCTTAAGTAGTTTTTTGCTTAGGTGGTATTATGCTCTACTTTCGTTACTGCCATGATTTCAACTGAGCTTTAAGAAACACTCAATATAGTGGATACAAATGTATAATTCAATTAGAAAGTTCACAACATAAGTATCGATCACAAAAAATTCACTTACTTAGTAATCGTTCAAACTGGGAACCACCAAAGATAGGCATGGCTAGGAGGTTTTCTTTAATCAAAAATGTATGAAATGAATAAATGCAATAGCATAGAAGCTCAGAACTGTCTCAAGTTTCATTACCAATCATTCAGCTGATAATTTTGGCATTGAAAATTGTCATCATTGAAAATTTGTACATACCCTAAAATTTGTACATACTCTAAAGGCATCCTTTATAACTCAACTAATAATCAAATAATTTTCCAACATGATCAAGGGCTTCAACCTCAAACTAACAACACAACTAGATTCAATTTGTAGGCATTAATCTGTTTAAATATACCACAAATTTTACTAACAGTAAAATTAGTAAATTCATTGTTAATCACATTTAACGAGAACTAGATCATCAAGCCCATATTGGAGTAAAACCCTTAAAATAAAATAGCGAGTTCATCACATTTAACAAGAACTAGATCATCAAGCCCATATTGGAGTTAAATCCCTTAAAATAAAATAGCAATGACTTTGAATAATGCAGACATTGATATTATTCATTATTTGGTAATGAAATGAGACCAAAATAAAGCATCGTCCTTGATTGGTCATGACTCTGTGCTGTCAAGCATACCTACTGTAATCAGCACCAACATAACATCGAAGTCAATTTAATTGATCAGAATCCCTACAAATATATTTTTACCTAGCACCCAAATATTTTTGAAATAATTGCAATTTTGTGCGGCGCGCCAAAATATGAAATTTTATAGAACCGGATATAAATTTCAATTCTTTACTGAAGTTTATGGATAAAAATAAAAGAAAAGCGATTATGTAAAATTTGCAGCATAAAAATTGAATTAAATGTATGTAATGCTCCAATTTCAGCCGTCGCGCGCGCCTTGGGCTTCCGAGCCGCGCACGGACACTTTTTGCTAAACACTTCCCCTAACCAGGGGTGTCGCGCCGCGCCGCGCACTCCGTGCGCGTAACCAGGGCCCTGGTTAGGGCAAGTAAAAAATATATCCCTGTTTGCGCTTCCCAGGAAGCGCCGCGCGATTAAGGATCTTATCGGGACATTGGGTCCATAAATTTACCTTACAAAGCGTCAAGAGCTTTCTTTTGGTACCAAAATTATAAATTCTAGAGAAATTTTTACATTTTAATTTTATTAAATGTCCCTATACGTTTCCACTGTAACTATTTTGCTAAATACAAAGGTGACTGTATTTTTGTTCTACAAAGAAGATGTTGCTGAATTAAAATGACTGATCATTAAATTGTATAGGGTTGTGAATTTGAAACCGTTTCTTATATGTAGGTGCTTATTTATTTAGTACTTTAGCTTTGGATAATGGATTGGATATGCCCACACCAACTCATCACCAACTCATCAATGCCCAGATGATGAATGATCATTAATGTATTTCAAAATAGATGCAATGTTGGTGCTTATTGTTTTGTTTGATTCATCTTTCGTAAGTACTCTTGTAAGTACAGCTAAGAATTGAATTGGCTTCTTTCCCATATTTCAGATTGAAATGATCCATATTCCAGATTTATATATTATATTCCAATTATCCTGTGTTCCAACAGTTATTGTAGGCATGCAAACAAATTTAAAAGTTTAACTTGGTAGTTGGTACTGATTTGCCATTCTATTGTTTTGGGTATGTCCCAAGGGAACTAAAATTAGTAAATCGATATAGTACTGAATGTATTTTTATTTTTTCTTTGATATGATTCGAAATAATTCAATTAAATTTTGTGACTCACTTGTTCAGGTTCAGGCCTTTACAATGAATGCTGTCCTTTCAAATTCATTTTGAGCATTTTGAATGTAAAAATTTACTTTAAACTCAAGAGAGATACACCATTCATTATGAATGTTTGGTGCTTTCTCATTCTATGTATGTTTTATAATAATTTGCTCTCTTCCGAGATTTTTGAAAAAAAGTAGAGAGTTGGAGTAAACTGATGTCTGCTAGAACTTTTAATCTCTTAGATTATTGTTGCCTCCCTGAACTGATTTGCTTTGATAATATTGACTACATCTGACTATTTATGATAGAATTAATTAATTTAATTCAGGGATATCAATATGGCATCTCCTCCTCCCCCACCACGGTCACCTGTAAAGGTAATTACAGATGCTTAATTCTATTTTCTTGTCCCTGCCCAATCGCCCATCATGGAGCAGCCAATGGAAGTTGCAACTAAATTACCAAATACTTGTTACCTATATACCTACCCTGAATTGACTTATTTGATAGAAAATTAATATATCTTTCCAGGAACATTCCCACAAGACTCATTCACATACTTGTCCTCACAAGCTAAGCAGATATAATAACATGCTCAGCTCTAATTTCACAGAGAAAAGAACATGCCGTAGTTGTCATTCACCACTTCACAAGGTAGCTATAACTTCAATCAGCTATCAATTTTTTTTGATGACTTCTTTCACTGACATCATAACAATGGGGCATAACACAATATCAACATGGTCATTCAATATCTTTATTCACTTCCTCTTACAGATTAATAGAGAGGATGACAATGATAAACCAAGAGTTCAGAATTTAGTGAATAGTGCTCTCTATTCAGACACAGATGATGATATTGCCTCCTTGACTGACATCAAGGTCTGTACTTTAATATATACTATATAGACGATAAAGGAAACAATAATTCAATTGTTGTTTTGATTTATTTCAAAGACATTGGAAATGATCAATCTAAATCATTAGTTGATTTTAATAATCATTAGGAAGGGGAGGAATACCCAATAAGGGTACAAGTTCTGCCTGATTCAGAACTTGAGGATAACAAAAATACCCCAAAAACTGCAACATCACTGCTTAGCCTTGATGAAAATGATGAGGTTACCTATGTGTCTCCATGTATGATTGCTTTGTTTGGCAAATCTGGGATTTTTATATGAATGTTATACTTAAAGCAATGCTGACTATCAATTATTTTATCTCAAATCTTTATTCTTTATGTTGGGACCAAGGTGGGTGATCTTTTCCTTTCTTATAGACTTATACATTAAAGTCTATTGAAACATTTGAGTATGTTCTATCCCCAATATTTTCAATACCAATATCATTCCACAGCCACAAGAACTCCTTTCTACCATTTGAAATTAATGTTCAGTGATTACAATATAATCAATTAAATGGACAGTAATTACTGTAATTGACTGGTTGTATGCTGTTGATAATTTTGGTACATATCAGAGTATTTCCTTACATCATAAGATTATGATTATCACGCATTGCTTTGCCTTTTTGTGTTGAAAACAATGGGAGATTGAGTTGATAATTTAATGGTATTATGCTCTATCAAACTCAAAAATGCTTTGATGACTCACAAGTACTCTATTGAATGTTACATGTTTTCCTTATAGGTAGTCAGTACCATTGGTATCTAATAATTATTTCGTTGCTGTTTCTGGCATGTGCTTAAGCCATCAGTTTAACGGGGATTTTGCTAATACTTACGCTTCTCTTGATAATTCTGAAAATAAAGTACAGTTTCGCTCCTAACAATCAAGTAATATCAAAAAATTCAATTTTCAGAGAAGTCTCCTGCAAGATCTTCAAGAACTGGAAGAACTGTCAAAGAACAAAGATACCCCTCGACAAAACAATTCAAACCTGAGCCCCACTCTTCTCCGGGTACCTAACATCAGTTTCAATGCAACAGGAATTAATTAGTAATCTACTAATAATCTATGAAGATACTGGCCTTAGGACGTATTTTTAGGCCACATCAATTGTTGCTTTTTTTTTTAAAGTTTGCGTTGTATTGGGAAGCATACAAACTTAGAAATTAAGGTAACCCACTAAAACAATTTATTGATAATCTACTAATCATCGATGTGACCTATCGTCCCAATGTGTATGAAATTGCCTTCCATCAAAACCCCTCATAAGATCTCATCCCAAATCCCAACTCCTCAGTATAACCGGGACGCAGAGAAGGAAGACCTCCACCGGCAATGTCAGGAGTTGAGACACAGGATTGAGGAGGAGCACTCGGGGTACCAGAGGAAACTGAGGTCAATGCAGGAGAACCAGCAGAGGCAGACGACCCTGTCTACCAAACTACAGAATAAGGTAAGAGACAGACGATTTTAAGAAAAAACTTAAATAACAGGCTTTTCTAGAAGTAGTTTGGACCGATGCCATTTTTAGCTTGTCATCCTGTGAAAATTTTCTAAACGATAATAAGTTGTTCTATAATTCTCGGTAGCTTTTCATTGCGCAATAAATCGTCTTAAATTTCGTGCTTATTAAGTCAGCGAATGACTAAGACAACTGAAGTACTTAACTGGTCTTATATGAGCCGGAGTACAGATTTCAGTTGTTTGTGGATTAGAGTGACGTCATTGTCTTGATATTTAAATGTAAAACTGATGACGAAAACCGGCCAACTTGATCGTAGCTCTTTAAAACTGGCAGGATTCCCGACAGACAACCAGCCCAAATTTGTTGTGTTAACCTATCGAATTAAACACTAGTAATCTACGTCATGAAAGTCATATACTGTGTTAAAATCATATTAAGTAATTCGCATCGTGACCCTTTAAATACATCTTAACTATTGTAATTTCTCCATCGACTTATCATGTGATTAAATGCAAAGTCCCTCGAACCTTCATTTCTCATATGCCCCATTCCGTATCTCTTAATACTACGACTTCTTCAGTACCTGACTATCATGGTTCATGTGAAGCTCCTTTAATGTTCCCATGGTAACCCAATAGTACACACATTATACCTATTAAGTAAAGGTACTTGGGTTTCTGGTTTCACTTAGGTACTACTACTTTAAGAGTTGAATATTATTTCATATATCAGGGGGTGCTTTGTTGTTAATCTGTTTTGTTTTTCTAGTTACTTAGTTGGGGTGATATTTTTGTTTTTCTGAGACCTTGAATCGAGCAGTAGCATTGTCAAGGTCTGCTCTTTTGCTTTGATACGAATAATTTTTTGTATCGCGCTAGACTTATAAGACATTCTTATCAAGTCAATTTAAATAACTTTACTTTTTTAACTATCTTTGCTAAATTCTCCAAACCCCCGGGATCTTCCAAGGACCCTACAACACTCTAAACCCCCGTGATCCTATATTCTCCAAGGACCCTACCACATTCTAAAACCAATGTGAACCTCCAACGACCCTACCAAACTCTAAAATCCTCGTGACCCTCCAAGGACCCTACCACATTCTAAAAACCCCGTGACCCTCCAAGGACCCTACCACTCTCTAAAACCCCCCGTGACCCCTCAATGGCCATACCACATTCTAAAACCCCCTATGACCCTCCAAGGACCCTACCACACCCTAAAACCCCCGTGATCCTCCAAGGACCCTACCACACTCTAAACCCCCGTGATCCTCCAAGGACCCTACCACACTCTAAACCCCCCGTGATCCTCCACGGACCCTATCCCACTCTAAACCCCCCGTGATCCTCCACGGACCCTATCCCACTCTAAACCCCCCGTGATCCTCCAATGACCCCCCTGACCCTCCAATGACCCCTGTGACCCTCCAAGGAAACCATGTAGAGGACTGTCCATGGTCGCTGCAGCTGCTGGAACCTCGAAACCTGGGAAATCTACCACCTCCAAACCTAAAGCTTTGGTTGCTACAATTGCCCTCAGCCAAGTGAAGGTTTCAATCTTGCTAACCTGTGTTGGCTGCCCACATGAATATAGGCGGTTGAGAAATAAGAAATTGTCATTCTCAAGTGGCCAAATGATATTATTTGATCAAAAGAACCGGGCTTGAATCCTGTACTAAGGCTGAGAGATTTATCTCACGCCTAAGCAGCCTAACAGTTAACTCAGGTGACTGAACAGGAAACTGTACAGGAGGGAAATGAGGAGCTGCCCATTGCAGCGAAGTTTCGGGCGAATGAATGGATTGTGAATTACACTACATCGTCACTCTTGAATCTTTTCATTCCTTTCCATATGCCGCACGGCTGTTGTCAGAATAGAAGTAAAACTTTGCAGATTAAAATTTCATGTAGTCAGATACTAAGTTAGATAGTAAATACTGAGTTCCAACCGCCTATTTTTCGTGTGCTGAATGTTGAAGAAGTGAAGCGCTACAGTGAAGCTTTAACTAGACATGAAGTTTCCATTTGGGCATCTATCTCATAAATGAATTGCTTCAAATTGCTATCGCTTGAAATAGCTTGCAGTAGCATCATTTTTTGCACATTTGTTCAGGTACTGGTAGGTATCAACAACCAACTTATCCGATAAGTTTTCATTTTAGCTATGCATTTTTTGTAACTCATATAAAAGAAAAACTCTTTGCTTTTTTTGCTGGTCGTGAATGAAGCATTCACTAGCCCTACAGCGGCTTAAAAATTCATAAAAGTTACCATGACAACTTTTGAGAAGTTACCTATTGTTAGCTTTGTATTTACTAATAATCAGTAGCTAATTCTATAATTATACCGACAAGTACTTAAACTGGAGTCGGAGTTTCTTGCCAATTGGGACCAGCTTTTCCCGCTCAACATTTTGAAAGCAAATATTATATTATTTTAGCGTGTTTTTGGACACCTTTCATCCTGCTCTTGATCTTTCAAGGGTTTCTATTTTCTAAACAAAATAAGCGCATTTTTCATTGATGTTGCTAGCATCTAATTTGGTGTGTAGAATAGGGATTTCTTCGTCAATTTAATCAGAGTAGAGTGGTTACGAACATCTTCAATCTAATGATTGTTGCTATCATCTATGATGATTGTGGTGGAAATTTGATCGCAAAGTAATCGTTTAGTGACTCACTAAACGATTACTTTGATTGATTATGCATTGTTCTCAATAGTGAGCAATAGAAAATCAATCAAATTCATTCAAGGGCAAACGATTACATAAACATTCATAATATGTTGTCTTAGCTGTACTTAACTAATTTGATTGGTTAATACGACATATTTATTGCATGGAAACGAACAACAAAATAAACCAATTTCTGGGTGTTTTACACACGATCTATTTATTTGAACTCACGCCAAGTGTAATTAAACTAACCACGTGCGCGCGTGCACGTGCACAGCCATTCATATTACTTCGACTCTGTCACGTGGTGTGTCACGTGACGTTTACAAATATCTTTCCCTGAGTCACGTGATCAATCTAACGCGTGACATATCTATCTTTTCACTGAACTGTCAGTATAGTGCGTGAGAGGATTTCATCCTTAGTCGTTTTATATTGTGTTTTGTTGAATTAAATATTGTGCTAGTTGAGCTACTGAAGTATGTAATTGTTTTCTGAACGATATTTGAGAGGTCGTGGGGAGTAGGTCCGATTGCTTGGTTCCTTTGTTTGGTGTCGTTGATATGGATATTAATTGTTCCTTACTTAAAATAGTTCACAAAATTTCGAAATACCGAGGGAAATGAAATATATAATGGATGATTCATAATATTTTAAATCAATATATTCAAATATTTCATGAATTTGTAAATTCTAAGGGCCTTGCAGGACTCTCAAGTCTTTATACGGTCGGCTGGACTTTCCTTTTCAAATTATCGTTAAATAGAATGAATATATTTCATCATTCAAGAAATTTTAAATCATCCCTGAGCAAATGAAACTACATGAATACATAATACGCTTATTGCCCATCAAAATTAATGTGCTTGATTTTGTACTCTTGTTAAGAATTGTTTTGTTCAAAAATACTAGATAATGGGCTTTCTGTAAGATTTAAATTTGACTATGACATAACAAGTACATTTTTCTATGCAGGTATCGACACGTTAATATCAATTGATTTGTTTGATTGAAACGTTTTCTTTGCGCTCGTCTTTGCGACTGAAAACATCACCGCAAAACACGATTACAATTCCACAAGCAGAACAAGAAACCAATCACTGCAACTTTTAGTGATGAATGAAAGCATTTACTCTTTTATATACCAACAGATAAAAGAAAAGAAATATAAAACAAAAAACAAGTCGTCGTGTATAATGATATAAGATATTTCATTGTGTTTCGTTTCTCAAGCGCTGCTGCGTTTGACTTCTATTTATCTGCTGCACGGTGCACACAATACCATTGACCACTGCCGTACAAAACAATAAAACTATCTATATTGTGAAATGCTTGTAAGCTCAATTGCAGTTGTGCGGCGTTGTTTTTGCGGGAAATTGTTGCGGTTAAGCTGCCAAGTTTGCATAAATCCCAGAGAGTTTCCCAAAATTAACCAAAAAGGCTTCTTAAAATTTTTCTTGAAATAAAATTTCAAACTTACGCACGCACCGCTCCTGCCTCATTTTTGCAGCTCCAAAAATTCTACATATTCTCTTTTTAACTATATATTTGCAACTATTCTCGTTACATAAGCTGGCTTTTCTCAGCCTCACCAGTGCAGTTCCCTGCAACTTCCGAGATCTGACACGCAAGCAGTTGTCAGAGGCATGTCTTGCTAAAAATCTAACATGTATAGATAAATTTATATATGCTGTGCGACTTGTAGGACACGTTGAAAAAAATAGGCCATTTTGAGTGCTTGATTTGATGGAAACAAGCTGTCTAGTGTTTCTTCGCGCCATTTTACATTCATTTATCTTGCAAAAAAGCTGTGTCCTTCGTCATATTCTGAGGCTTTTGATTGGTCAGAGCACGACTCGCGGATTCATGATTCTGCTCGTTTATTGGTGGAGGAGAGGTTGTATAATATATTATATGAGTATTGCATGCACGAAACTGGCTCAATCTAGCTGCTCGGTGCTGGACATTCTCTTAAATGTAATAAAAAACACTTTTAGTTTTATATTGGATTGATACGATCTATTTAGTTGGTGATTCGTGCCCTCTTTGTTACTTGTCAATGGTTTTGTCAAGTTAGTCATTTTACTGGTATTTTCTATGATATTCATTGAATTTTTATGATAACTTCATAATTTTCGTGAACAATACTTTTTTATATAGTTTTTGAATTTTTTATGATATTTATTTTTCGTGAACTAGAAAGTCTATATTTTACTTTTGGTTTATTATTAAGTTATTTTATCATTATTTTAGTGTCAGTTGTCGGTTTTGTGGGGGCGTAAAATATGACAGCTGAGGATGTGGTAGGTTACGATTTGAATTTGAAATAATTTAATTTGGTATTTAATGAATTTGAAATTAATTTAAATCTAATACAACATAGAAATAGCATTGAATCAACTACATATTTTGTGAATAAGACATCACATATTATTCAATTAATTACTGGACAATCAAATTAATTTCAAATTGAATGATTATTAACGTTATTTGATCTCCTTGCTGCGAGTCTCTGAAAGCTATCGTAGAAAATTCGTTAGAATATAAGATCCATTTGGTACATTATAAAGATTCGCCACTCCCAATAAAATTCCTTGACACTTGCTGTAGCAAAATTCGTTACTTAAAAACCATTATCTTTATTGTCATCATACTACTATTATATTGGGTACCTTTTAGCAAAGAGCAAAACTTGTGCTTGCTGCTTTGAGCTTTCCGGTTACATTAATATACAAATATGTATCGCGCTACTATATGAGCTTATGAGAAATTTCGAGGGTGGATAAAAGGTGAAGTTGATTCTGGGGGCGTCCCGAAATTCTCGATAAAGCAATAATGTTAAACATAGCCGTATAACAGCCGCAAAAGTGCCACCGCTGTAATTCTTCCTTTAGATTCAAATCGGTCTCAATCCTTAAATCACGATTCTTCTGTCAATGACAGACGATAATAACATCTTATCCTCAGATAAGATAGCACTGCAGCTTGTTAACTTGCTACACTGCCATATTATAGAAATCATGGATAAAGATGATCAATGATCATTCTCTTAGAATGAATGTTCATTTAATGGATTTATCATATTATCAATTACTAGCAAGCCCGTTGGGCCTGCATATACATTATACACAGATCACACAGCTACACAGCACCTCGTTCGCAAATTTTAAAAACTGCCATTCAAATTGATTGGATACTTTTTACCGCATCAAGAATTCTAATTAGATCAAAAGTTATTCGTAACGCAATCAATTAAATCATTATTCAATTTTATGAAGGAGCAGAGTGGAAAATAGAACGGCGTCGGTTAGACTTAGTTATGCTAAACCATGTGAGTTTTGTTCCAGCGTTCCGTTTTGCAAGAAGTCTATGTTAATTCTCATACTGATACTGACATTGGACCATTTTGTTTTGTTTACATAATTAATCCAGGCCAGGAACTGTCTTCGTAATCTGCTACACCTATATTCGACTTGATTGAATTGTACACTTTTGTAAACTAAACGGCTTAATTCGAAACTATATTTACTATTGTTATCACCGACTCAGCATTGATTATCTGCCAAACTCTGCCACAGAAAGCAATTCATCTGAAATATCCTCCGTTGTTCAAGTTATGTCCATTCTCCATCTTGAGATCTTGAATTTGATGTAAAACAACGTCAAATTTTTAAAAACTATGTCAGTACAGCATTTACAGTCGTAGCGTAATAGAAGGCACTCGCATAGAACTGATCATAATCTGCACGTGCAAAAATTGGTTTCCATAGCAACGGCGCCTCATTCCTCCCTTTTGCATTCGTTTCTCTTGATATTTTCTTGGCAAGCTCAAATTTAATTGTGGACGGCGGCACATACAAACATTATTCACGTATTACTTTACTTTATATATAAGACTAGAATGCCCGCTGAGCCTGCTAATACACAGCTCACTCGGCGCTGCTACGCAGCACCTCGTTCGCAAATTTAAGATCAGCTGAATACTTTTTACCGCATCAAAAAACTCCGATCCGTTCAAAAGTTACGCGAAGCAACGTAATCAAAACACCATTAACAGAAATGAGCGCGCGCGCAATTCTCCGTGCACGTGTCACCATGGTAACCCGCACAAATCGTAATGCGCGCGCGTTCCGAAGATGTTTCCGCCGTTACGCACAAACAAAAAACAGAGGTTGCGAAATTATATAAGAGACTAGCAGGCCCGTAGGGCCTGCAAATACACAGCTCACTCGGCGCTGCTACGCAGCACCTCGTTCGCAAGTTTCAAATCAACTCAATACTTGTTACCGCATCAAAAAATTCCAATCCGTTCAAAAGTTACGAAGTAACGTAATCAAAACACCATTAACAGAAATGAGCGCGCGCGCAATTCTCCGTGCACGTGTCACCATGGTTACCCGCACAAATCGTAATGCGCGCGCGTTCCGAAGATGTTTCCGCCGTTACGCACAAACAGAAAAACAGAGGTTGCGAAATTATATAAGAGATGTCTACATATCTTCATTTAAAATCTTCTTGCTTTAAATCCATAGTATTGATGGCCTGATGGGCGATTCCTATCTTTTTGGCAAAGCACAGGATATAAACATATAAGCATAGGAATTGAAGCATCTAGGAATTAAAGCAAAGGAATTAAAGCAAAGGAATTAAAGCAAAGGAATTAAAGGATAGGAATTCAATCATCTCTCTCCACCAGATTCTCGAACAGAAACGTCGGATACTTGAGTTGGAACATGCGATAGCTGGCAAGAACAACGAACTGGAGAATGCTAAGGATGAGGTAAGTTGGGATGGTGTTATCTGCTGAGGACAATTTTTGAACCATTTCGTGGCATTTTTCTCGGGCCTTAACAGCTAAAAATTCATTCAATTCAACTTGCATTCATTTCATTTTGCTATCGTATAGTAGAATAAGTTTCAGCATTACTGCGCAATCATAGAACAATAATGATCCCCTCAAACCATCTTCATTCCTCCCTTGCAAACCATCTTCATTCCACTGTAAACCATCATCTTTCCACTGCATCTAGAGGCATATATCTATCTATCATAGCAGCCATTCCCACAGAGACAGTAGCATATACTTTAGTATCACTTTTAATATTATCTTTGAACGTGAATAGCTCACTGCACCACTCTACGTTATCTTAGATAAGACTTGGTAGTCATGTACAAAGCAGTAGGTAGTCGAACGTGACATCATTTTCACGGTTTAGAAGGGCGAATTGATGACGCTTCGTCCAAATATCGCGTGGCTCGTAAGCCAACCCTCAAAGCCTCAAGATCACGCCAATTTCTAATATATCTCTCCCCGTACCTGTATATCACTCGGCAGACATGTAGCTCACTATGGAGTGCTCTGACAAGCAGTCATGGAAATTAATAAATATATATCCACTACGCCTCACGCGAAAAAATATAGGCACTTCAACGTCGTCAACGCTTTACTTTGAGCTATGATAATGACGTCATTTCAAGAGCATTTAGCGCATAATATAACTCTACTGCGCTACAACTGTACTTCTCTCAAATAAATATTATAGTAAGTAATCTTAGTGAGATATAGGTACCACTGTCTCGAGCACTGCAATTACTTTAATATGAGACGTGGTGGGTGCGAATTATTGGATCTTTACACGTAGAATATAGTGTTAGGATATATGCCTCTATATATTCCGTGTTTTATTGGACTTTTAGGGAAAATTGAAGATTCCTTAAGTTGTAAGGAAATTCAACTTAAATCCTAAGTATATAATTTATGCTATTCAAATATTCAAATATAAAATTCACTTCAAAAATAATATACTAATATCTATTGTGTGTATTTGCGTTGCTGGTACCATGGAAACTACAATGTTGATTGTATGTATATTTGTTTGTGTCATGCATTAACAAATTACAGATCAATTGATTTAGATAAGCTAGCTCTATTAGGGATATATATTGATAATAAAAGTAATGATAGTGCTTGCAAGATCTTGAAGAGGTGTCTCTTTCTCGAGAATTGTGCTCCTTTAGCAAACATGCCACATTATTGTGTGGTTGCAGATATTCCATAGTCCGCAGGCTGTTATATATTGCCACAAACAAATTATATGAAAGACTTTGTCAATTCACCATTCTGAATTATGATAATGACGTGAATTTTACTGAATTTTGATAAGGAGAGGCTCTGTGAATTGGTGCTATCTGTGCACAATCGAGTATTTGTCAGAATAGGACTGCATTGAGTGGCATTGGTCGTTTGAATACTTGTGAAATTTCTCTGTGATGGCATCAATCAGAGTTTTGATGAGGTAATCAAGTATGAATGCGAATTTTCGGAGGCATAATTTGAATAAATTGCCGATGAGTCAAAACTTGCTGTCTTCCCGTGTCTTCCCAGCACTAGACTGGGAGAAGACCAGCCAAATACCAAATAGGCAATAGGCATTTGACCTGTATCAGCCCAGTTCCTGCCAAAGTGTCTTACGGATCGATGAATGGCTTCAAAAACGGTCATTGACTGGGAGCGATCCAAATTTAATGCTTTTTAATTTCTTTGGAAGGTATGAGAACATTAAAAACAATACCTGACCTTTCTTCCATTGACAAGCTGCTTCGTAACTTAGTAAATTCAAATTTAATCTGTTAAAATACCTCCCTCCCCTACTTTACTCTTATCATTTTAAATACATGAGTTGTAAGCTGTTTCCATGACAACGTAATTACAAAAAATTGTAAATCACATACATGTTCATTGCGCATTCAAATGCCGATACCAACCTACATGCTAGATAAAACTTGAGTTGCTATGGCAACACCGATCTCGGCCGCTTTAATCAAATATGTAATTTTACTTCTTCACAATGCATGTTAATATATGAATGAAAATGTCGTCCTTTTGAACGGCCCTATAGTTCAATGGTGGAATGGTTATTGTAATTTCATTAAAAGTCCTCCTGGACATAAAAGCGGTGTCCTGTGATAACAATTCATTGAGTCATTGGCATCTGGTTCTTGTAAACTGATTTTACTATTTAATTAAATGGATTTACTGACACACGATGTCACACGAGCGTCAGACATGGAGTTAGGAGAGGCCTGCTGATGAATGGCGAGATTCTATTCAGTAAAAATTATTTTTATTTAGTAAAAATATCGAACTGAATTTGTTTGATCTGGATTGCCTAATTCCAATTTGGAGGTATCAGATTTTTATCAATTTTTGACACAAACATGCGTGCAATTTGATCAAATAATTCAATTAAGCTTCACTCAAAAACGGCGATACGCTTAATTTAAGGTTTTTGTCTCTTTCCGTTCAGGTTCACTCCATTATGGATACTTATCAACATTATTTCAAAATGGAGAGTCTAGGAACCCAGAAAAAAAGATTGAGATATAAGTTAATCAAGGGTGGAAAAGAAGGGTGGAAAAGAAGTCAAAAGAGTAAGTAATGCATTCGACTGGCAGTTGAAAAATATAGCGTTCTATGATAGTATTCATAGAATGATCAAACTTTCATACTGAAGATGAACATGTTGAAGTGATTGGTTATTCAAAACTCATTGCTTGTCTTATTGTGACCTGTGGAAATAATTTTCTTTTCCACCTTTCATACTGTGCATGGAAAATAGGTGGGAGTGACTGATAGGGCTTCAGTCAACTTTAAAGGGACTTTAATATTACTTTCATAGGACTTAAATAAGACTTTCATTGGATTTTAATGAGACTTTCATAGGACTTCTATAGGACTTTCATAAGACTTCAATAGGACTTCAATAGGACTTTAATATGACTTTCATCGGACTTCAATAGGACTTCAGTAAACATCTTGTCTTTGATTTGATTTGTCGTGAACCCACATTGACATTTGACAACCCTGATCTCTTTGCAGATTAACAATAACGGCCAGATCTGGAGTTACCATGGCAACAGGGTTCGAGGCAGTTGCATACCCCTTCCCTCCCATTACTCCCATTAGATCGTAACACAACACCAGTCATGGTCACCAGCTAGACATAATGAATTAATGTACCTTCTCACTTTGGGAGCTGGGCTCTGAAAACTGCTGAGCCGTGAGGGGAAGTTTGCACAGCAAAGTCAAAAAGTTTGAGTCAATTGATAATAGAAATTATGATCAGTGATCATTTCGTCATTGTGCCGATGTTGGAAGGTGGGCTTATATCGAAAAAAAACAACTGTGTGCGGCGAACCATCGATTGGATTGTGTCATTATTCCATATGCAAAGTAAGAAAGTTTATTATGGGGAGAATGTCAAACAGGTGTTGACACCTGTCACCATTTGTCTCTTTATCCTCAAAAACATTTCATTGTCTTTCCGATATGGTCTAATAGTTTCTTCAAATTGTACTTAGCACACTAAGTTTTTGTAACCCAATATGAGGACATCACTTACTAGATAGATTGGACTAGAGATTTGGTTTCAGATGGTTTTTGCATCAAGTGGACCCTAATTGGAATGTTTTTGCCCCCTGTATGATGCATGATGTCAGAGGGTAGCTAAAGATTTCAGAGTTCAAGTTACCCGCTTTGCAATTCTTCAGATAATGATATGATTGAAATATTGCAGGCCGCTTATGAGCTTATGAGCAATCAGATAGTTCATTAAAACTTTTGATTACTTGGAAGGTTAAAATGGTGAAAGATCTAGGTTGTTGATGAGGCAATATAAAAGTTAACTAACTATCTCATAAACTAATACTACAATATAAAGTCCAATATAGACCCCAGTTACTTTGTGAGGGTACTAAATTAAATGCCCTAATTATTGCAACACAATTCATGGGCGCTTTAGGTACCCTAATACCCCATGAACCTAAGTGCTCATTAACCCACAATATACTTAGTGCGTTCACGAATCAGGTCGTTGCATAAAAGTCGCATAGTTCAATGTGAATAGTGATTGATTTATTCTCTTTCTACTCGCCTGTACTGGTACAAGATAAACTATGGTGTTCTTGACTGGCAATCAATCTCATCGGTCAACGAAATCTTCATGTCACATAAATGCCTACTCCTGTTGAACTCCTTATATGTTGTAAGTGTACAGGTACTTCAGTATCACTTTCATATATTGAAAAGTAAGCGAACTTCAGACTTCAGCACACATATTCGATATAAGAAGTGTGTATGTCATATATTATAGGACAACACATCATAATTCAATCAGGCTCCCTATCACACATTGTACTACTTCACGTATATAATGATGCGTGGTTTAGTTGCCATGGCAACCGTATATACTAATATATATATGTTTTATGAGATGTGTGTTTTGTGTTGCCATGGTTACCGTTTTACCAATGGTCATGAAGAATATTTGGGACGCGTGTGTGTGTGTGAGCTTGTCTTTAGATTTTATTATCATTGCCTTAGGATATTATGGCTTAAATGTTCTAAATTGACTTTGAAGCAATTTGAGCATCAGTAAACATTCAACACTCTTTGATAGTGATAATGAGACATGATGATAAGAGGATTTTGATTTATCAAATATCAAGTAAAGCAATAACAAATATACTACGTAACGTTTATCATGGCATATTTTATATTGTTATCAGAGGAAAACGGAAATTATTTGAGCTATGAAATTATGCACACAATTCGTGAAATAGATGAACATTTTAGAAAATCCATGGTATGAAGCCTATCCTTTTTTGACAAAGTCCCAGGCGCTCAACAACTGCTAAACTGATGTTATCCCAATTCCAGTGTTGAAGCTTCTTGAATTAAGTGGTGAATGCTGTCTTAAAGGACTCGCTTTAGGATCAGGGTTGGTTTTTCCCGCTGAATATCATCGTCTTAAATGCTAGCCATAGCCAGGAACCACTGGTAATATATTTGGGCAAGTAGGGAGGCCATAGAGCTGGAAAGTTTTTACTCATCTTTTTGTCCTCAAAATCGCTTGAATTATTTTTTGGTAAAAATTGAGGCATGGGGGGTCACTCCAGTGCTCCTGAGTTGTGATAAGGTTGGATTCTAGCTAGATTTGATGCTTTCGTTGGAAAAATTCACTCACTTCAAATTTGAGTGCTGATTTAGAGCCATTTCAGCTCCATTATGGTGAAATGATTAAGGAAAATCAGGCTTTTGGCCAAAACAACACCCCAAACCAGCATTGTTATGTGGCTCAATGGGTTACTCTGCTTCCTTAGGCATTGTATTGCATTATCCTTACTCCAGTTAGCCATTTCCAACCAACACAACCCATGAAAAACCTGTAAACCATTAGTGAGGCTATATTCTCTAGTGTCTTAGCAAAGCTGACCTCGCATCAACTCTCGCCTGTTCGTGGTACTCAGTTGACTTTTTAAGAACTTTTGCATATCTAGTGATTTTGGTGATGATTAGCACGAAATATTCTCCAACATTCAAGTGAAAATCGCGAGTTTTCTGGATTCTGCCGCCAGAATAGTGAGCTGCCTTTTTTGGCGCACTGTTCTCACTCTCTCTGAATGATTTGACTAAATGACCATTTTCTTGCCGTTCCATAGGTTTGAAAATAACCTATGGCTATGGGCCTCAAGTTTGTTTAAAATATTCCTAAGAGTCAAAATATGGTCGAGGTTTTCATTGGGCAAGAGCAAAATGTGTCGCCACGGTCGTCTAACTGCTATCAGGGAACATGGTAAAATAACCTCACTGAAAGCCTCTTTTTTTCTACTTAGAATAAAAATCTTCACAACTACCAGACAATTTTGAAATTCATGAAATGAACTTTTGAACATCAAATGTTCATCTATTAGCTCCATCAGGGTGATATCAGTCGACATCAAAACTAAAAGCATGTCCCAGCTACAGCTCTCTCAAATGTGCCATAATAAACGAAACAGACGATACATTAGCGCCTACAGCAGTGAAATTCTTATCAATATTCATGACAATTTGCTACTTCATTGAAACGTCATAACCCATAACATGATAGTATGAATCTACTTGGAATTGATGTTTAAATAAATGAATATTGTGATAAGAAATTAGAAAATTGCATCAGCAAGCGCTTCAAAGTCACACGGAAGCTTCAATAAGTTGCGGCTTTTACAATTCACAAAAGGTACACTTCCTCAAAATGAAGCAGTTTAGTTCAATGTCAAAAAGATTTGATTTTTGTGAGCATGATTTGTTCATAACCGTCATCATGCGATATAATAGCCCAGCCCATAATCAAATGTGACTGAGTGAAATGGTGTTCGATGATCAATCATGTAATCGATCTCGATTTAAAATGAATTTGATGTAAAATGAGAAACGATCTATTTTAACGCGCATATTTAATCTGATTCCAGCGAACTATCTAGCATGGTGGGAAACTCAAATCCAGTGATACACAGTTACGGTGTATTTTATGGAACGCGCGCTTATAAATCATCGGGTTGCTGTGAAACTTTTCACTGTGAGCGTTTTGTATGACATAAAGTGCGCGCGCGTCCGCGCGGCGTGGGAATCACGTGTATAAATAGAGCAAAGTTTGCAATCTCATCTGGAAAATCTGTAGCCGAGGCTTGCTTTGCAGATGAAAAGTTGTGTGGTAGTAAGCAATAATAATATTGGAATAATGTCAAAGGTAATAATGTGAACACGTTATTTTCATGCTCTAAATAGAATAGCATATTGTTCGCGAACTTATGACTTAAATTAGGATTTAAGAATGAACGGAGCTAACCAGTCTCACAAACCACACTCAAATCACCTTAAAGCAATTAGGTTTAGGCGAAAAGTTGCAATTCACATCTGTCATACTTGTCTAGGAACAGTGAACACACACATTTAAACATTTGTCAAGGAACATTCATAATTCCTTGTCAAATTTAAAAACCCTGCCAACATAATCCATGTGTCATTTCCAACTCCCAATATTTTCAGTTGAGTACGACAACAGAAACGCTAGAAGAACAAGTTAAGTCGGTTGAGAACAGACTCAAGGACAGGGAAAGGAATTTGCTCAGCGAACTGGCCTTGCTACAAGACAGATACGAGGACGAATCTAGCAAGTTAGTTTATATGAAATTTCATGATTCAAAATGATTAGGTCATTTGAGTTTTTTTGTTTTTCAATCATCATTAATCTGTTTTGCTTTTTGTATGTGATGTATGGCATGTGTAGTAAAACAACTGCATGCAAGGTATATTTAAATACAACATCAAAATGACATCATGTACGAAATAACGCGAGATTGTTGGATGTCAAATGACATTCTCTTCATTAATTCGTTATTCTTAGTCGATTGTTCCTTTCCATCCAATAATCAGATAATTTTGGGATATGCTTTGACTATTCAACTTAATATCAATTGAAAGTGAATCGTTTATTAATAAAACAATTGTAATTCACAAAACGCCCCAATTACTTAGTTTCGAAATATTAATGAGCTAACGTCATGTCACAATAATAAATTTCTGTGTCTGCTTGAATTCTAAACTTTTATACATGGTGTTATGAAAATGAAATAAAAACTGTTATGCAGCATATTTATGTCGCTGTGCATGACACAATGCTCGGAAGATTTTCAAATTCTCAAACTTTTCGCAAGCTTTTGGCCGTTTGAAAAACTATTCCCGCCCCAAATAATAAAATACAAATTCCGTACAAGCATTGGAAGAATATAAAGTCATGGAATTTGAATAGGCACGTCAATAAAACAATATTGAAATGTATGAAAATGATACAGTATGTATTATATCGAGATGTATGTATACATGAAACTATTTCCAATATCCATCTTCCTCCAGGGTAGTGCAGCTTGGACAAGAAACGAGCAAGCTCCGTTCACAACTAGACCAGGAAAAGGCTGAGAATGCCCACCTGCAGGCTGACATCAGAACACTGACAGCTGATTGGACATCCGCTAGGGAGCAGTTACAGGTAAAAGTTCTCTTATAATTCTGGTTGCGCTACACATCTTAATGGGCGATAGGCCTTGGTTTACTCCAATAATCAGTAGACAGCCAACGGCGCAACAAAAGTAAATAGATAGATGACGTTTAAACTCCTGCCCTTTTAACTTGCCATAGCATCCACCTCCATATTCTTATCCGCTTCCATCTTTCCTCTCAGGAGAAAGAAGTAGAAGCCCGTGAAACGGTGCTGGAGCTCACCCGACAAGGTGCTGCCAGAGAGTCAGCTAAACTCCTCGCTGTCTGGCGATCTGTCAACTCCGTACGACAGGACTTCAACTCAACCAACACCGCCACAGCTAAAGATCTGGAGAGGCTCAAGACGGACCTTAACGAATGGAGCTGTAAGTAGTAGGGAAATCATGATCAATCACTTATTGCTCCGTCGTTACCATTTTACAAAGATTTTCGCTGTTCTTTAATTTCTGTACATACTTCTAAACATCCATAAAAGAGATTTAAGGCTATTGGCTAACCCCACATGGACTTTTCGATGAAAATCATCCCGTTTTTATAATCCCCACCACCTCCACAGCACGTTTGGAACAGCAGTGCAAGGCAGCGTACATGGAAGCCCAGTCTCTGCTCGACAGGGAGCGATTAGAGCGGGAGCAGTGCGAAATAGTGCTGAGTGAGAGAACTAATTCCTTCAACGAGCAACAGCGCAGGTCTGAAGTAACTCTTTCAACTTCTAGTCTTCTGATTATTTCTCTTGTTGTCGCTCAACGTTTTTAGCCGGTGCTATCAAAAATGCGAATAAGTTTACCCGTAAGATCCCGACATCGATATAGACTGACTTATCAGCACGCGAGTTTATGATCAACTCGCGTGCTGATTGGCCAATATCAAATAAACCTGTGCATAAGTTAATACCCTGTCTCTAGGCTGGAGAGTGAGAAGACAGAACTACAAGGAACGATACAGCAGCTCCAAAGCACAGTAGACTCCCTGACGAGGGAACTTGCCTCCACTGACTCCAGACTGGCGACCACCAAAGCTTCCCTCTCAGACCTGGTATTTGCTGAAAAGTCTGATCTTCCTATTTTGATAATATTGATTAGGACCTATGTGGAATTTTCTGAAATTTCTAATTTTGAGATTGCGATGATACGGGTGTCGGATAAGATGATATTTCAGGAACATGACAAAGGACTGACTGATGCTCAACTGGTTCGTGAAACGGACAAAGCAAAGACTCTCAAGGAGGAATCAGAGAGTTATAGTGGGGTTCTGAAGGATATCATTAACACTGTCTCCAAAGCACAGGTAATAAACAGTGAATGAATACTTGCATGTTCAAGGAGAAAATGTCCAATATGTCAATTTTACTGAACAGAGGATAGCAATTTAAGTCCAATCCATTGTCTGCTTTATATTGGGTTTTGGGGTAAGAATTCCCTTGATAAACATAAGCCCCTCTGAATTTCCCTAAATGAAGCCCATCTGAAGTCCCCTTTCCTACCACCCTCACTCCAGGCTGCGATGGGGCTGGACTGCACCCAGGACCCGTCCCTGAGACCGCCCTCTCCGCGACGCAGTGCGTCCCCAACTCGGGACGTAGCACGGACGGGAGCGTCCTCCCAAGTCGTCCATTCCGTCCTCTCTTCCGTCCCCTCACAGCACCTGTGTGAGTGGGCGGCTAGCTCTGTGAGGGCTACCATCGTCGGATTTGAGAGCAGGTTGGTAGGGGATTACCCCTTTATGTGTTAAAGTTCTATTCTTAATGAGAAAACGTTTTTATCATGCTATGTATTTTTATACGCCAGGTTAGCAAATCTTCCCATTTTTCCCTATCCCTAACTCAATCCCTCATCCCTTGGTTTAGGATCCCTAACTCAATCCCTCGTCCCTTAGAATTGAAGAGCTCCTCTCCAACGTTGAAATGGGACTGGAATCCCTGGAGCAGAGTAACAAAGACTGCACCAAGGCCCAGTCTGAGAACGAGTCCCTGAACAAGGCGTGTGATGCTCTGAAGACAGAGTTGGGTAATGTCAGGGAGAACTTTGAGGAGAAGAGTAATCAGTACGCCAAGGCTATGGATGATATCTCTAATTTGAATACTGCTAAAACAGGTATTGTTGGACTTGAGTGAAACTCATGCTCGACGATCGAAATGAATTTATTTGTTAAATCATAGTTTTTAAACTCCTTCTGTCTTGTTCATCTATTGGGCCTCATCCATTGTCATCTTCCTCAGGTCTTGAGAAGAAATCTAAAGACCTAGAAGAGAACTCTTCACCTCAGGTGCCAACCTTTGCTCACGAACTGACCGTACCTGTGAACGACTGGTGGCGGATAAGACCAAGAAGAAGGAACAACTTGCTCTCCTCACCGATGTAAGTTTTCATTTATCTTTTTTTTTTTCATTTCTATTTTTTGTTGTCTTTGACTGACGTCGAGACTTTCAAATTACTTTGAGTTTTAGAAATTTGAATATAAGACCAAGAAGATTCTCCTCACCGACGTAAGCCTTTTTTGACGCATTTTTTGTTTTCGTTTTTTAACTGACGTAAGTAGGGTTTGTCGAGGGTTTCAAACTTTGAGTTTGAAAAATCAAAATCATGAGATTGAAATTTGCCATGTTGGCACTCGAGTTTAAATTTGACTAAGAATACTGGGAGCGTAACCACTGATCTCTGGACTGCTAATGATACAGATAATAGAAGATAATCATCGTTAATAACGGCTATACTTCCGGGAAATCCAGAAACATCAGTACATCGCTCCAAATTCGTACACTTTGATTATTTTCCCTAAACTCCAAATTCATATCTCCATGATTTAGGCGTATATCTTTATCTTGACGAGTGTCTTTTGCCAGGATAATTATGTCTCATATAATTTATGTGTCAATTAGAGACCATACGGACCAGTACCTGTTATAACTTGTTCACTACATACACGAGCTGAGTCGTGCTGTGTACAGTCAAACGTCATTAATCCATCCTCATGTCGATCATATACACGAAATTATACGGACTATAATCGACTGCCCTCAGCCAATCAGGGCCCCTGGTTCATGTCACGTGACCGGTCACGTGAGGGGTCACGCGTGTCTTTTCCCTCGCAGGGAGCAGGATATACAAGGGATTTAGGGCTCGGATTTAAAACATGTAAACGAGTTGCACTTCATTTTGTGCAGATGTTATGCTCCGAGCTTGTGTTCTATTATGATATATTATATATGTTCGTACCCAGCCCCTTGTATTATCTAACGTCGCAAGCAGACAATAGTTCCTTGAAAATGACGTCATTATCATAGTCTAAAATGTATATTTGATGACGAAATGGTATGTATTTTTGCCGTGCGACCAATAATTGAGGATGTGTTTGGTAAACGAGGGGGGACATGGGGCAATTCCTAATTGGAGAGCTCTTCTTAGGATTTCTTGTGTGCTCCATATGACTTGTATGTCTGGGGTCTCAGTTTAGCGACTGTTTGTGTGATTTGTACATTTTTGTACTTTTAATGACCACTTTTCGGTTGGGTCTAAGGCTAAAAACCGTGTGCTTTTTCATGTGATAAGCCGTTAGACCGTTGAACGCAATCGCAATTGATCTGGATTTGCTTGATTTTTAGATTGAAAACTTTGCTTTGCGATCTGTCAAAATTGTTTCAGAATTTCACGATTCAGTTGTATCGATAACCATTGACCGTCCGATTGATGATATAAGTGAAAAGCATTTTCAAGACATAAACGAAAACTAAATTAGAACTTGTCTGCGCAAAATAGATTTTCAAACGTTTATTTGAAACATTTCAGCATGTCACCATGAAATCATCCTGGAATCCTCAAAGCAGACCGAACAAACCAAATACTTTACGCTCTGTTTATGTGACCCCTCTTCTTCCATTAATCCACATCTCCGCTGAATCTTTTCTCCGTTTGCCTTCACTTAATCCTCTTGGAGTTTAACCTGTTCTAATCTCCTCCTATTACCATGTTGAGGAGCATGCGACCATCTCATAACCTGGTCAAAGTACACGGCTACCTACAGATCGATGATACGGACTCTAACACCTACAAACCACCCAGCTCCACACAAAAACCCGTTACCACCCATAACGAATATAAGAAACTCAGCACTGCTGGTAGTGGTGGTGGGGGTACCACTTTGCATCTCAGTCCAGTCCAAGAATCAAACCTCAGGACTGCCATGAAACAGAGCGATACAAAACCGGACCACGGCGGGATATCCAGCAAGCAGCATTCTGACTCAGCGTTGGTGCAGAGGAATCAGCAGCAGAGAGGTCCCCAAGGCAGGAAGTTGAGTCCCCTCCGGGAGTCGCCGCCCCCGGGGGGTGGTGGAGGCATGCAGAGCAAGAAATCATCTCCCGTACAGCAACGCCGACAGTCAGAACTCCAGAAGAGCCCGGGATTGGGACAGAGAAAGGCGTCTCTAGCACCAGATCGCAGTGGGCAGCAGAGAGATTCTCTTGTTAGTATAGACATATTCGGGAACCGTCAGATTGATTCCTTCGAACGGATTCAGAAAGCAACGCTGAAAAAGGAACCAGGTCAGCAGGGTGAAGCGTACCACCCTGCAGCAGGAGGTATCCCTGTGGTGTCAGATCAGCACAGAGTGTCATTCCAATCAGATGATATAATGGAAGCTACCTCACCAACCCGGGTTATGAAGCAGAGGGAATCGGCAGATCCCCGTGATCCTGCAGGCGAGGAGTATAACACAACCCGCGGACCCGCACGGGAGTCAACGCTCAGCCCGCAGAAGGACTACTCTCCTCAGAGGGGCGCCATAGGAGGAGGAGGAGGAGGAGGGGCATGCAGCAGCAGCAGCGGACTAAGCTCCCGCTGTACGGGACTCACGTGGAAACCATCAGGGAGGTCGATGAGAATGTCGGACGGGAGGGCGGTGGATATCCACAGGATAATTACAGAATGGTAATTTCAATCGATTGAAAACCCACCGATTTGGGATTAGTAGAAAATAATGAGATAAATTGGTATTGTCATGTTGGTATCCATAGGGTCTGGCTCACCAATTGATGCAATGATTTTGTTCCTTTTTTCTGTATTCGGTGTCCCACTATTCCTTAACATCCGATGTTTTAAATCGGTCGTTGGTACAGATAGGCCATGGAAACCTCCACTAAAATTATATATCTTCTGAGTCTAAATATTCTTAATTGCATCGCTCACACATTGCAACCAAAACAAAGCGCGTTGCCACACACTCGTTGTCGCTCACGCGTTCTCTCCTCAGAAATACGACGCGTTACAACGCGATCACGCGTCCCTCAGTAAAGAGGAACAGATCCTGAGAGGCAAGCTATCGCGTGCTGAGGCGGACTTGCTCAGACTCAACGAAATCAAGAGCGAGATGGGCGAGAAAGTGGCGAATTTGGAGAAGACCAAGTCAGACCAGGGCGATAGCATTAGCAGGTATGTGGGGAAGGTTCCGTCAACTGATTAGATAGAAAATGCGGGAAATATGGCTCCCGTAGGAGAGTTCTTTCATTTCTGAAGTATTTCAAATTTTTGAAACAGTTTTTCACCATTCCTTGTTTCTGATTCGATAACATATCATTCATCACTCACCATGATTCTGACCCCTCCTAACCCAGGTTGAAGCTTGAGAAGCAAGGCCTGGAAGACAAAGTGTCTCATCTTGAGACGTGTCTCAACCAGCTGGAGACAGAGAAGCAAGACATGAAGAGTGCCTCAAGAATGCAGGTATGGAAAGAGGCAAGGAGGTTGGAAGCCATAGCTTTAGTACGTGATTTTCTAGGAGGGTAAAATGATGCGGTGGTACACTACTCATGACTGATTCATGGACTTCTTGGATAAATAAAAATTAATGATTTTGCTTTTTTGACCAATCAATATTTGAGGTATGATGCAGGATTTGAATCACCTCATGTCCTTTGCAGGAATTGAAAGATTGAAGCTAAACCAGATGAAGGACGAAGCTGATGTTGAGAACAACGATCTCAAAAACGAGGTCAGATTATTTCAAAATCTTGCATCTTATTGTGGTTATGATTTCTAAGTTGAAATGAATAAAAAAAACAATTCCGTGGACGATGTCGTTCGTAAAATCCTAAAATGGTTATATTTCTGCTACTGTTTTATAAGAAAACATTGCCTTGATAGTTTCCTGAATTATTTCCAGCTGGCGAGTCTGGGCAGTAAGTACGAGATCATGGAGCAGGAGAAGAACAGGCTGGCCCAGGACAAGGGCGAGTTGGAGATCACCAAGGCAAACCTGGAGGAGTGCCTCAGGAACATGGACAGGGAAAAGGGTATGTTGATAAACGTTTACTTTTTGTTTAGAATTTTACTTTTTGAATTATATTTGTTTCGTTCGGTACTTTTTTTTCGATTTTCCATTCTGAATTAGTGGGCTTCAATCCTAATTTTGACGTATCAGGTGATCTGAACGAGTCGTACACCCTCCTGGGAATGGAGAAGGAAGACCTACTGGACTCCCTGGAAAACTCCACGAGGGAGCGAGAGAAACTCGGTCAGACCATCGTTAGGATGGCTAAAGCGAGGGAAGACCTCGTGAAGGAGAAGCACCAGGTTTTTCTCCTTCTTTTAACCCTTCTTTTAAAAGTTTAAACATTGTCTACTTCCGATTGGGTCTCTTGAACCTGTGAACTATTTCTGATTGGTTCTCTTGAACACGTGAATTACTTGTGATTGGTTCTCAATGAATATGTGAGGAGGACCTCGTGAAGGAGAAGCACCAGGTTTGTATTACATAACAAGAATTGAGATTAAAAATGAAAAAAATAGGAAAATTTGGCTTGAGGTGTTCTTAACTATTCGCCGGGCGACGGACAATTTCAAAAACCCTCGTTTAAACAATTTCTGATCTTCTGATTGGTTCTCTTGAACACGTGAACAACTTGCTTACTTGTGATTGGTTCTTGCAGTTGAAGGAGGAGCTAGGAGTGGTGGAAATGAAGCTAGAGGGAGCCAATGAGAGCAACAAGAAACTCGCTGAGGATAAAGCAGGGCTGGAACAGGCTCTTCATACGACAGGTATGGTCTGTTGTAATAAATATAAACATTTCACAAACTTTTGCAAACACCCTCTCACTCCCCCATTCACCCCTTCCTCATCACCATGCCACCCACCCTCTCATTTTCTCTCACTCCTTCTCCCCTCTCACCCCTTATCCTTTCAACCGGTCAACCCCTCCTCCACCCACCCTCTTTTCTCTCATTTCCTCTCACCCCTTATCCTTTCAACCCTCCTCCTCGCAGAACAAAACCTGGCCCGTGTGGAGTTGCACAAAGACAGTTTGGAGCGTGAAGTGGATGAGTTGGGTCAGATTAAGGAGGATTTGACGGTGGAGCTGGCAACTCTCCAAAAGGAGAAGGAGATCCAGGTGATTAGCGAATCAAATAAACGAATATGTCAGAGGTTTTTCTGAATTTTGATCAGGGTGTCGAGGGGGGGGGGGGTCGTCCTAATAAACTTACTAGTTAACTCATGAAAATTTGCTGGTCAGTACAGTTTGATCCAACTAAGAAAATGCTGCTTTCAGAATTTTGAATTTCGGCCATTTTCACGATTTACAGCCTCTTCAAAACCTCAATTTTTGGGCTAAAAATGGACTTTTGTCTATAATCCACAGCCACAGGACCAAAGATAAGGCTGAAAACTGCTTTTCTCATCATGACTACTACATCTTCCAACCAAGAAAAAATTTAAGAAGTTGAAGAGAGCTTTTGCTTTTTACAGAGGTTTCTCGAGTCCAAGTTTTGTCAAGGAATTTACTGAATTTTGATCAAGGTTTCGAGGGTAGGTGTCGTCTGAGTACTAATTAACTCATGAAAATATGTCAGAGGATCAGTAAATTTTGAGGGGGGGTGAAATTTAAAAATTTTTAATTTCGAAAATTCTTGGGTAAAGGGGTCGTCCTAATAAACCTTTGAACTGATTTTTATTCCCATTTTTGCAGGCTCAAACCCCATTTTGGGCTAACAGTTTTGTCTATAACTAAGGACCAAAAGATAAGGCTGAAAACTGCTTTTTTGAATTGTGACATTCCAGAGTGATTTAGAACCAAATAATGAACTTTTTCACCCAGAGTTTTCTCAGTCCAAATGTCATGGATTTACTAATTTTGATCAGGGACAAGGACTAAAGGATAAGGGTGAAACTGCTAAACTTATGTGACTGTATTAAGAAAAATTTGCTAGAAACTTGTACCAGTTGCATTTTCCAACTAAGAAGTCCATTCTGCTTTCAGGATTTTTTGAATTTCAAGCCATTCTGAGGGGGGTCGTCCTGCACTAAAAACACCTATTTAACTCATGAACTTTTTGAGTCAATATTGAGTTTGGACCAAAGATAAGGCTAAAAACTGCTTTTTTGTAACCACATTTCAAGATTAATGCATAGACAAATTTTGATCAAACAGAGTTTTTCTCCAGTCAAAATGATCAGAGGATTTACTCAACACAAGGACCAATCAGGGTTTGAGGGGGTTTTCTCGTTCATAAACAGAGACTGAATTAACTCATGAAAATTTTACACAGAGTTTTCCCTAGTCCAAGTATGTCAGAGAATTTTTGAATTTTGATCAGGGTTTCGAGGGGGGGTCGTCCTAATAAAACCCCATGAAAATTTTACTACAAATCCAACTAAGAAAATAATTTTACAAGAATTTTGAATAAGGCTCACGATTTACAGCCTCTTCAAAAACCCCATTTTTTGGGCTAAAATGGACCAAATAATGATGCATTTTCAAAGATAAGGTTTGAAAACTGCTCCAAGTATGTCAGAGATTTACTGAATTTTGACTAGAACCAAATAATGAGCATTTTCACACAGAGTTTCAACAGAAGTTATGTCAGAGGATTTACTGAATTTAAGGGTTTCGAGGGAGGGGGGTCGTCCACTCTAAACTTACTAGTTAACTCATGAAAATTTGCTGGTCAGTACAGTTTGATCCAACTAAGAAAATGCTGCTTTCAGAATTTTGAATTTCGGCCATTCTCACGTTTTACAGCCTCTTCAAAACCCCCATTTTTGGGCTAAAAATGGACTTTTTTGTCCATAATCGGCCACAAGGACCAAAGATAAGGCTGAAAACTGCTTTTTCTCGTTCGACCACATTCCAGAGAGTGCACTTGAACCAAATAATGATGCTTTTTTACACAGAGTTTTCTCCGAGTCCAAGTATGTCAGAGGATTTACTGAATTTTGATCAGGGTTTCTAGGGGGGGGGGTCGTCCTAATAAACTTACTAGTTAACTCATGAAAATTTGCAGATCAGTACAGTTTGATCCAACTAAGAAAATGCTGCTTTCAGAATTTTGAATTTCGGCCATTCTCACGATTTACAGCCTCTTCAAAACCCCCATTTTTGGGCTAAAAATGGACTTTTTGTCTATAATTGGCCACAAGGACCAAAGATAAGGCTGAAAACTGCTTTTTCCTATGTGACTACATTCCAGAGAGTGCACTAGAACCAAATAATGATGCATTTTCACACAGAGTTTTCTCCGAGTCCAAGTATGTCAGAGGATTTACTGAATTTTGATCAGGGTTTCGAGGGAGGGGGGGGGGGGTCGTCCTACTAAACTTACTAGTTAACTCATGAAAATTTGCTGGTCAGTACAGTTTGATCCAACTAAGAAAATGCTGCTTTCAGAATTTTGAATTTCGGCCATTTTCACGATTTACAGCCTCTTCAAAACCTCAATTTTTGGGCTAAAAATGGACTTTTTTGTCCATAATCGGCCACAAGGACCAAAGATAAGGCTGAAAACTGCTTTTTCTCGTTCGACCACATTCCAGAGAGTGCACTTGAACCAAATAATGATGCTTTTTTACACAGAGTTTTCTCCGAGTCCAAGTATGTCAGAGGATTTACTGAATTTTGATCAGGGTTTCAAGGGGGGGGGGGGGGGTCGTCCTAATAAACTTACTAGTTAACTCATGAAAATTTGCTGGTTAGTACAGTTTGATCCAACTAAGAAAATGCTGCTTTCAGAATTTTGAATTTCGGCCATTTTCACGATTTACAGCCTCTTCAAAACCCCCATTTTTGGGCTAAAAATGGACTTTTTTGTCCATAATTGGCCACAAGGATCAAAGATAAGGCTGAAAACTGCTTTTTCTCGTTCGACCACATTCCAGAGAGTGCACTAGAACCAAATAATGATGCATTTTTGCACAGAGTTTTCCTCAAGTCCAAGTATGTCATAGGATTTTCTGAATTTTGATCGGGGTTTCGAGGGGGGGGTCGTCCTAATAAACTTACTAGTTAACTCATAAAAATTTGCTGGTCAGTACAGTTTGATCCAACTAAGAAAATGCTGCTTTCAGAATTTTGAATTTCGGCCATTTTCACGATTTACAGCCCCTTCAAAACCCCAATTTTGGGGCTAAAAATGGACTTTTTTGTCTATAATTGGTCACAAGGACCAAAGATAAGGCTGAAAACTGCTTTTTCCTATGTGACTGCATTCCAGAGAGTGCACTAGAACCAAATAATGAGTCATATATGTCATAACGATTCCAGGATACTTCAAGCACCGCCGATATTATATTTTTCACTAAAATAAAGATATTATACAAATCTTTTCCATTGCTATTTTATAATCATGCAGGGAGCCACGCTTACCAAAGACATCGAGCAACTCAAGATCCGGCTACTCCAAACCACCAACGAGAAGAATAATGAAATCGAGCGTTTGACCCGTGACACCCAGGAAGCTTTGAGACAGGCAGAGGATGAGAAGGATGATGCCATATTTGAGTTGAAGAGGGCTAAAGATCAGGAACTAGAGATGGTACGTGAGTTTGAGTTTTTATAAAGACCCGGTGAAATTCCGCGATTTAGACCGAGACCGGGATTGCAAAACTAAGATAATTTTGACCGGAACCGGGCTGGGATCTCAGTGAATCCTTTGGAACGTGAGTTTTAGTTTTCATAAACAGAAAATAAAATATTTCCCATACCGGGAATCGAACCCGGGTCTTGTGGGTGAAAGCCACAGATGCTAGCCCCTACACCATATGGGAGACGAAAGATTGAAAAATCGATCTTCAGAGAAAGTGTTTTTCTACCTTTTTCTGTTTTCAGAAATCAAAATCAGTAAATTTCAGAGATTTAGCATGACCAATATTATTCCATTTGACGACATGACTCTGAATCGCTTATCAGGTGTTAGCGGACAAGCAGAGTGCCATGATGCGACACGAGAAGGAGAAAGAGGACTTGCAGAACGAGCTGGATAAGACTCGGGCTAATCTGAGTGAGACTGTGAACAAGCTTACTAAGGAGAAACACCAGGCTATCCAGGTAAAATATTACAAAATAATACCTTCCCAATTTGAGAGCTGTGTTAACAACCTACCACGGTTCGGGCGTTATCACTATCAGCACAGCTCTCAAAGTGGATGAGACAGTTCGATCTAAGTCACAAGTTCGATCTAAGTCACAAGTCTGATCAATTATAGAAATGACCAATTGAAGCACGACTACACTCTTACCTGACAATATAAATCACTAGATCTCTTCCCCTGAACCGATAAAATCACTTGAACACTCTCCCAGGAATTGGACGAGGAGAAAGGTGCTGTTACAGAGAAGCTACACCGTCTGGAACGACAGTACGATCAGACACTGAATGAGTTCGAGAGAGCGAGGGATAACTTTGCCATGAGAAACGATCAGAATAAGACAGAGATCGCTGGACTTCAGGTTCGTGTCCTTTTATTTTGTAACCACACCCTTATTTCTCATTGGTTGTCTCTTACCAAACCCTTTCTTTCATTGGTTAACTCTAACCACACCCTTATCTCTCATTGGTTATCTTTCACCCCCTGGTCTCTCATTGGTTAGCTCTAACCACACCTTTATCTCTCATTGGTAAACCACACCCTTTGCAGGAGAAGTTGGAACAGACCGGAGAGGAACTATCCCAGAGTGAGCACGCCCTCCGAACCCTGACCACCAAACACAACGACACGGTGCTGAGGAACACTAAGGATATTGAGGAGTTGAGGGAGAAGTGTGCTGAGCTTGAGGAGAACAATGCTGCACTAGAACAGGTACTTTTTATAATTCTAGTCCGACCGCTGAACAGGCACTTTCTAGAACTATAACCTTTTAAGAGGTACTTGGTTGAAGTGGGACCTTCAAGAAACATTGAACAGCTAATAATCTCAAGCAAATACAGGTTTTTCAATCGAATTTAAACCCGAATTTCACCAAATTTTCACTGGAAACACTTTGGATACTGGATAGTGAGGCAGTTCAAATAAGTCTTACTTACCACCTGTCACAGGAAATCCAAACTCTCCGTCTGAAGCTGGCTGAAGCTGAAGGCTGCCTCGAAGTAGTCCGATCCCACCTGGAAGACGTAGAGAAGATCCGTAAGGAGCTGGAGGACGAGAGGAATAAGACCCTGACGGAGTTGGGGCAGTTGGAGCAGAAAGCGAGGAGGGATGAGATAGAGAAGGAGGGGTATCAGAGGGAGGCTGCAGAGCTGAAGAAGAGGCTAGCCAAGACCGAGGAAGCAAGGTAACTTGCACAAGACATGAGTATGGGGGAAGAAATTTGGGGATTTTACAGAAAGGATTTTTAAGTCTTTTCACTGATGAAAAAAGGTGCAACTACATCTAAAGAGGCTCAAATTTCCGCCTTGCTGTTATTATTTTTCTTTCACTAGTTTATTTGTTAACCAGCATCCCCTTCCCCAACTTTGTTTTTTTTTCAGAGAGTCAGTGAAAGTGGAGGCCGCCAGTCTGCGAGCCCGTATGGACGAGGCAGAGGAGGAACGTAAGAACATCTGGAAGGAAGCGCTGGAGCTGAGAGCTGCTATCCGTCACACGGAGAAGGCAAGGGCTGATGCGAACAAGGAGTTAGAGGAACTAGCTCACCGGGCTAAGATACTGGAGGAACAGAAGAGCGAAGCTAAGGGCGAGGTAAGATTGAGAATATAAGCTCTAATTTATTTGGCTGAAAAGATTATATTGAAAAGTGATTATTTCAAGTAGATTTATTTATGTTAATTTAAATTTCAATTTCAATATTTCAGGTAGAGAAGTTCAAGTCTCAGCTGTACAAGCAGGAGAAGTTGGCAGGAGAGGATAGCAGGACGATAGATCAACTGAAGTTGAAGTTGCAGGATGTGGAACATGAGCGGGTCAGTAGAGTTGCATAGAGATGCATAGAGATTCTGAATTGAGATGCATGTTATGGTAGAGACTAGAGATGGATATAGGACCAACTTGTTAAAAACTGCATAAAAGTGTGGCATATCCAGGGGGTGGAAAATAATTAAAATTAGCTCAAATCAAGACCTGTATTAACCTCAACTCTTTAGGTTAAGAGTTCTAACGAGTTGACGAATCTGAAGAAGCAGATAAAGGTGGTGGACAACCAGAGGAAGGATACGGAGGAGCAGCTGAAGGGAGCCATTGAGAAGCTGCAGAGGGAGGAGAGACAGGCGGACAAGAGGGCCAGGTATGTGGAGATGTTTGCTACAAGATGTGCTGGTGTTCATGGTTTCAGCCATGGGTGTTATCAGATTGAACAAATTTTGAGAAAACTGTAAATTTTGGCACTTGAAAATGACTCAAAAATAATGCGATCTTGACATCTTGGGCCGGCTAAAAAGGCTGGTCGAATAAGGGCCGATAAGGTATGTATTTTGTCTCACTTATCCTCCAAACAGCTAGCAATTCATCAAAATATCAAATCGTTACCCCTCAGGGCCCTGGAAGAGATGTTAGAAGAGGCAGGCCGAGAGAAAGGTGAAGCCGAGGTGAAACTCTCGGGGGCCGAAGGCCGAATGAACGGCTTGGAGAATCAGCTGACTCGGACAGAGGGACAAAGGAAGGAGTTGCAACTCAGACTTGCTAATCTGGTGTCTGTTCTCCAGGCTACCTTGGGGCTGCATGATCTGACGCAGCCTTCGCTTCTTGCTGGTATGTGAGACACTGAATACCTTCAGCACAGTTTTTACCGTCGCAACCCAATGTAAAATTTTGGCTCAAATACCAACATCTGAACATCATGATTTGTATTTTGAGAAGTTCAGACCATGTCCATATGATCATTGTCTAACCCTCCATTTCAGCTGAAGCCGATGACACCTCCCCGATTGGAACTCCCAGTAGATCCTCCTCTCCGATAAGACGCTCCCCATCTCCCAAACCTTTCCGAAGATCCATGTCTCCTTCCCGCCTTCTCATCGGCATGGCAGGTAGGTGGGACTACTCTACGGGGTCTAGGATTAGCTGATTAGGACTCTAGGTCGAGGTTTTGCCTCCGCCTTCTCCGAGACCCCGACCTTGCCTCTTGAAATCAGACTGTTTATGGTTGACATCAGTTTCGTTGACAACAGTATCTCTGAGTTTGACACCAATCTGGTGTATCCTTGACACCAGTCTGAATTAGCCTTGACACAAGTCTGGAGTATCCTTGACACCAGTGTGTAGTATCCTTGACACAAGTCTAGTGGATCCTTGGCCCCAGTCTGAAATATCCTTGACACTAGTCTGAAGTATACTTGAAACCAGTGTGGCGTATCCTTTGACACCAGTGTGAACTATCCTATCCTTGACACCAGTCTGGTGTATCCTTGACACTAGTCTGAAATATCCTTGATACCAATCTGGTGAACCCTTGACACCAGTCTGGCGTACACTTGACACCAGTTTGAAGTATCCTTGACACCAGTCTGAAGTATCCTTGACACCAGTCTGGCGTATCCTGGACACCTGCCTGGTGTACCCTCGGGCCTTGACACCAGTCTGAAATATCCTTGGCACCAGTCTGATATATCATTGACACCACTCTAAAGTAGCCTTGACACCAGTTTGAAGTATCCTTAACACTAGTCTGACGTAGTGAAGTATCTATGACACCAGTCTTTAGTAATAGTATCGTTGACATGGACACCTGCTTGACGTACCCTTGATACCAGTCTGGCATATCCTTGACACCAGTCTGGTGTAGTGGCGTATTCTTGACACCAGTCTGAAGTATCCTTGACAACAGTCCGATGTATCTAAGACACCAGTCTAGCGTATCCTTGACACTAGTCTTTTGTATCCTTGACACCAGTCTGACAGATCCTTGACACCAGTCTGGCGTATTCTTGATACCAGTCTGCAGTAACCTTGACACCAGTCTGTAGCATCCTTGACACCAGCTCTCTCTCTCCCAGGTGAAGCCCAGGTTGAAGCTGAGACTGTCCGTCACGCAGTCCTCTCCCTCCGACAGAGTCTTGCTAACGCTGAGAATCAGCGTGACACAGCTCAGGCTGCCGTGGAAAGTGCGCTGAAGAATGTCAAGGACTTGGAGGAGGACAAGAAGAGGAGCGATCTCAAAGTCAACAGTCTCAGGGATCAGGTAATTCATCTCTAAGTCAATAGTCTCAGGGATCAGGTATTTAGGGCTTAAACAGTATTTGGCTTGGATGACAACTTGCTAAATTGGATTCTAATCTCCTTCCCTCCTTTTCGATTTTATTCCATTTCCGCTGAATCGTCCCCCAATTGATTTCTTCTCTTGTTCAGGGCAGAACCCTTGCAGAAGCATCGGGTAACGGGTTTTGTCCCCCTCCTAGCATCCCTTGTCTCATTATACCCCCATTTCTCCACTCAGAATTAAGATACCACTGATTTCCATCTCCATTTTAAGGATATCATTTAATCACTTATAATCCCCCACAGATTGCCAGCATGGAGAGTGGTATCCGAGGGGCAGATGGTCGTCTTGTGACAGCTCAGCAAGCCCTAGCTGAGCAGGAGGAACGATATAGAGCGAGTGAGAAGGAGAAGACCCTCCTAGGGGAGAAACTCAACTCAGCAACCAAACAACTTGCTGGTACGAATAAGAACTATAGAGACAAGGGCCTGGCGGGTTCATTTGGGATAATTCCCGAGGGAGCAGCCTGAGGGATTTATTCGGTTTAGACCCTCGCCCTTCGGGCTACGGGTCTTAACCAGACATGAATTTGATCAGGCTAATGCCTATGTATTATAGACATTTTTGTTAATTCTGTAATTCCAATTTCAATCAATCAGTCATTTTTCAACGAATCTTTGTCTTTTTCAGTTTTTGATGTTTCTAATTCTTGAAGTTGACGCTAACTCTCTGTTTTCAGCTCTGGAAGCAGAAAGACAGACTCTCCAGGAGTCCGCTCACAGACTTAGTCTGAACCTCAAAGGAGCGGAGAGGGAGAAGAAAGAACTCAAGGACAGGTACTTTTTAGACATAAGACTCGAAACACCCTTTAGATGACATACTTATTTTCTGAGTATATGCATGAGTATGAACCCTACCAAGACCCAAGGGAAATTCACAGAAAAGAGCAAACGGAAGAAAAACTTTATCGAGGATCTTAGACGGACTCAAGACAGATAGGGGGTGGATTATTCCGAATACTAGCACGTGTGAATACTAGCACGTGTGATTATTTTATATTAACTCACTGAACCACTTTCCCCGCAGATTGGAGGAGATATCAGGACAGCTAGCAGCCCGGGACCGTGAGAAGAGTGCCACTACGGAGGAACTCCAGAAGTCAGAACGAGCCCTGATCGAGGGAGAGGCAGAGAGGAAGGTATGTGATGTTGAGTGAATGATTCTAAGTATTCTCTTCTTGGCTTTGCGAAGTTAAACGAATTCCAGAACTAATAAGTTGTTTCACTTCGTGATACGAAAAAACCAAATGATGTTTATCAGGTGCTGGAGCAGAGGATTGAGTTGCTGAGAGACAGTCTGTCAGAGGCGCAGAATGAGAGGAATTCTCTGCAGGAACAGACCAACAGACTTACTAAGTCGCTGCAGGTATGTATTTGAGTTTGTACGTGGTTTTTGTTGGCCACTTGCTCACATTTTCAATGATATTCAACAATTTAGCAGTTAACTAGGTTTCCATTGTTTATTATTCCTCATTTCCTTGCAGAAAGTCCGTGAGGAGGAGAAGGAATTGCTGGGAACAGTTTCCGATCTGAACCAGTCCCTCAATGATAGCCAGGCTGGCTCGCAGAGTCTCCAGGAAAAGGTAAGAAATCATGAATATCAAAACAGCATCACACCCGAAGCACAGAGTGACACCAGTAGCTGTCACCACTTCTTATTGTCACCACTCGACCCTGAAACCATTTCTCACTGACAACTCTTCACCCTGAAACCACTTCATACTGACACTTCTTCTCAAGTTCTAACTGAAACCACTTCATCCTTACACGAATTTTCACTGACACCACTTCACACTGACACAACTCCAATCTAACACCACTTCTCACTAACACCACTTCAACCCGACACCACACCACCCTGACACCACTCAAACCTGACACCACTTCTCCCTGACACCACTTCCCACTGACACGTCCACCCTTCCACCACTTCACCTTGACACCATTTCTCACCTTGACACCAATTCACACTGACACCACCCACCCTGACACCACTCCACCCTGACACCAATTTTCACCCTGACACCACTTTTCACCCTGACACCACTTTTCACCCTGACACCACTCCACCCTGACACCACCCACCCTGACACCAGTCTGCCCCCTAACACCACTTCACCTTGACACCACTCCACCCTGACACCACTCACCCTGACACCACTCTACAGTCTACCCTGACACCACTTCACCCTGACACTACTCCACCTTGACACCACCCACCCTGACACCACTCCACCCTGACACCACCCACCCTGACACCACTCCACCCTGACACCACCCACCCTGACACCAGTCTGCCCCCTAACACCACTCCACCTTGACACCACTCCACCCTGACACCACTCACCCTGACACCACTCTACAGTCTACCCTGACACCACTCCACCCTGACACCACTCCACCTTGACACCACTGCACCCTGACACCACTTCACCTTGACACCACCCACCCAGGTGACGGTGTACCACAAACGTCTGAACATGGCGGAGAGTGAGAGTCGAGTGTTGAGTGAGAAGTTGGCAGCTCTCCAACAAAGTCACACGGAACAGGAGGAACTGGTTGCTAGGTTACAGGAGAGGGTTGCTTCACTGCAAAACAACCTAACTGATAACGAGGTGAGTTTCTGGGTACACTTACTGGGTACACTTACCTTAACTCATTACATTGATACCAATTACACTGAAATAAAACCATGTAACTATGCTAACGCATGACCATGACAACGCATGACTGTGGTAACGCGTGACTATGGTAACGCGTGACCATAGTATCGCGTGACCAATGACCATAGTAACGCGTGACCATGATAACGCGTGGCCCTCACCTCCACACTTCTTCCAGGTACAGAAGATCAGACTGGAGGGTCAGGTCCGGAACTTGCAGCTGACGCTCCAGCAGAAGGAAAGTCAGATAGAGGAGGGAAACAGTAAGATGATAGAGATCAAGGGAGAGAAGGAGGCACTCGATAAACTCGTCAGTCAGACGGAGCATGATCTCATGCAGGTGGGTTGTAGATCCTCTGAGTGCTCACCAAATTTAAGTTTTATTTTCACATTTCATCAAAAATTATATTGTTGCTGCACGAAATGGTTGTCGATTCTTGGTCTTGTTTTCAGTTCGTCTAGCCAAAGGCCCAAAGAGCCCGTACCCAATTTTGTAAATTACCATTGCCTACCAGGTTAAATAATTGACCTTGTCCCCTATTACGCATCACATGAAAATAATTCTATCTCATGCAGGCTGAAGCAGAGAAGCGATCCCTCAAAGACCTTCAGATCGTGAGTGAGAAGGAGAAGCGAGGACTGGAGCAGGTTCTGGAGCTGGCTTCAGCAGAGAAAGGCCCGGCTGGAGGAACAGCTGAGTTTGGTGGAGAGAAGGAGGACAGATCTGGAGAGTTCTCACAATGCTACATCCAGGGAACAGGCTAAAGTTAACCGACGGTTAGTGGATATGGGAAAAAGCTCCAGCTCACAGCTGTCGCACTCATGTTTTCCTGCTTCCTTTTATTTGAATAGTGATCTCTAAAATTAGGGCAATTTTCATCGTCCGAAATCACACCAGCCATTTCAAATCCTCCCTTCTTTTCAGCCTGACGATGGCGCAGCAACAGCTGGCTGACACTGAGCAGAGCACTAAAGAACGACTTACTGCGCAGCAGGTAAACCTCCAGCCATTTTGTGCAGATATTTTGATCGATGGAGGGCTTGATAAATATACACTTTTGCTGTTATTTCGATAGAATTTAGGTTTCCTTTAACCACATTTATTCTGCAGGTGCGACACAAACAGGAGCTAGTCCGTGAGCAGGAGAAGGCCAAGAGATCGGAGAAGTTGCTGAAAGAGGAACACGAGAGGGGCAACTCCCTCCTTACCAGAGTTAAGGACCTGGAACTCCAGAACACCTCACTCAGGTCTGTGATTGAACAGGCAGTAATTCCAGTATTTTCAAATGCTCAAATGTCAATGCGGGTCAAAAGTGTGGACTTGTGAATGCTAATATGGGCTTATACGAAGTGATTTTTGATAAAGCTGCAGATTTTCGTCTCCCATATGGTGTAGGGGCTAGCATCTGTGGCTTTCACCCACAAGACCCGGGTTCGATTCCCGGTATAGGAAATATTTTTACTTCTATTTATAAAAACTAAAGCCCATATACCTAAGGATTCACCGAGATCTTGACCCGGTCCTTGTCAAAATTTTCCTATCTTTGTTATCCCGTCAAGATCATGAAATTTCACCGGGATTTCGACTCGGTATGGCTCAGAGAAAGCCAAAGTGATTGCCAGTGACATGATCCGACCATCATCTTTTCTCTCGCAGTCTTGGATTCCGGACGATGTTCCTAAAATGCATAAATACGCGCCAATCGTGTCCATTTTGGGATACTGTTATGAATTGATACCAAGACAATCTCTTCTTCCAGGTCTCAGATCTCTGACAGTGTTGCTAAGAGGAAGTCCTACCTAGACAACTCCTACAGGAAGAGCGCAGAGATCAGGGAACTTAGGAACATGGTCGGGGACTCCTTCAACTCGCTCGCTAAGGATCCAGGTAAGAGCTGAGGATGTCTCTATTCGGAGCATGTTTAAATGCCCGAGCTGAGAATCTCTCTAAACGGGGAATGTTTAAATTCCTGAGCTGAGAATTTGTCACCACGGGGGATGTCCGATGTTCAAATGCCCGAGCTGAGAATCTCTCTAAACGGGGGATGGATCTGCGAGAGATCCAGGCAGTCCCCCGGGGGTGAGATGTAGGGAGCGGCGCCCTTAGGGGAGACGCCCCCATGACACTTGAGGACTGTAGATGAGAAAGTTTTATTCCTGTACCTCCCAAGTATCTCAATCACAGCCTTGATTTCCGTCACTCCAAAGCCTTTCTTTATCTCGGTACCTTCCCCCATAACGGCAAACAATCCTTTTGTCAACCATGCACCCTCACGGTTTACTTCTTTTCGGTTTCCACCCTTGTTATTCACCCCTTCCCGAATCCCTTCACCCCTTCCTTCACTCACCCCTTCCCTCGCCCTTCACACCTCCCCTCACCATTCACCCCTTCCCTCACCCTTCACTAACAGAATACCCCTCTTTCAGCTGTAGAAAGTGCTCTGGTTGAGCAGGAAGTCAGTAAGTTAGAGCGGAGTTACACTTCGCCACGGCGCCACGCCTCCCCGGAAAGACCCACCAGACTCTCTTCCCCCAAGAACACCAGTACCCCGATCAGACGATAGAAACTACAATATTATATGTGTACATTGAGTGGAGGGTATGATCGCGTGAGGGAAACATTGAAATCGAGATCGGTATTAGTGTGTTCGGAAAAGATTTTCAGGGCCACGATTTTCTGGGGAAATTTATTATGGAAGTGGGGGGTAGTGCACGGGAAACAGATATCGGTTTAACGTTAGAATTTGGCCATTTAAAGGCCCGATAATGACGTCACTCTCGATGCTGCTAATTTTTCCTGTGTGGCCGTTTGAATAGGATATCCAATCACAGATACTCGGCGGATACTATCCTTTTAACATATTTGGCATGTTTCTGCATATTTCACCTCAATTTCGGTGGCGTAATAACTGTAAAATTTTTAGAGGTTTTTGTCCGCCGATTTTTTCCGGAATTTCGGGAATTCCGTGAAACATTTTATATATTTTATTTGTAGTCTGTGGAGAGATTCATGCGTGAATTAGCTGCTTCATGGAGCGATATCACTCTCTTCCAAGTGCCGATGACATTTTAATTTTATCGCGCTAAACTATAAGTATAACGCACATGTCACGAGTTCTGAGAACGCTTTCTGAAATTTCCACATGACCACCATGTGTACGTACGTGATACTTATTTTTCGGTATAACACACGTACGTTCATGTTGTCGAGCGACCTGGAAATTTCAGAACTCATCTCTCAACCATCCGACACCTGTCTAAACCTGTGGACAGCTTGTACCATAGCCTTTCTTTTATCTTGTATCATATTATTGTAGTTGAGATTGAAACTGACTTTTGTAACTGTTTTATTAGGTCAACAGAGGTATATTGAATAGTTATACGCCCTTTCATTTACTATTTCTTTTATATACCAGTCAAATTCATAAGAAATTCTTAAAGGCTATCGTCTTGTGATAATTAATTATTTTACCGCAGAATTTATCACCCTTCTTATTGGAAGAGGAATATGTAAAACTCTGTAACATAAAAGAAAAATGAGACCCAAAAGAGAATATCTAAAAGAATAACCGTTATCAAGAATTGAAAGGTCACTATGGGGCTAGGTTTAATAATAAGCACTATTAGTATTGCAACATTAACTGTGATACAATTTTAAGTGTTAATAAATATATATTTGATTTTTAGAGTGGATTTTGCTCAGTTTCGTGTGCGAATGTATTTTATGTCCACTACTCACAATTTTATCGTCTTAAGTTCCTTTGATTTACGGTTTGAATATGTGTTACTTCAATAATAACGAATAATAATTAACTAAGTAATATAACAATATCTGATTTATTTCTAAGATTTATTTATATAAACATATTCGTATCGTTATGAAATCTGCAGGTATTCAATTTTGAATCATACCTTATCGGCCCTTATTTTACCGGCTCTTTTGGGCCAAAACTTTCAAAGTTTCTCCGGAAAAAAGTCAAAATCTGAAATATTCTAATTCTATGGCTGTGAATATGAAAAGCTAATTATTAATTCCACTCCATATTTAAATCGAATTTTTTATCATTGGCATTTTTAAGCAGCCATCTGGACCAAAATTGAATTTGAAAGGTTCCTGGTGCATTCGGTTCATAAGGGTCGGTTAGATAAGGGCCAATAAGGTGTAAATGCTTCATAGATCCGTTTTCAGTACACAGTATCTATAAGTTTACCATAAACACATTAATATGTTTATTTAACTAATTGATTAATTAATTGCATGTACCACAAGTGTATATAACCCTTCCAGAGAGTGCACTCTAATTAATTACATGATATATTGATAACTACTTCGTGTTTTGAAAGTTGAAAAGTTAACGATGATGTCTTCAATTCTCAATAAAGTAACGCATATATCTCTGTGTGGGTCGTCTGACAATAGGATTTTAACCTGGTCAGTGGCTCCATCTCACCTTCCTAAACCCGCATAGGTGAGTACGCGCCGCGCGCGCGAGGAGGCGGGGGTCAGGCAACGCCTGACAACCTAAGCCCGTTGCACTTGCTAAACACTTTCTAAGCCCGCATAGGTGTGCGTACGCTGAAGTGTCGCAGATAGAGCTTGTCAATGAAATTGCCACAGTGCCCATCAGGTATAAAAGTAGGTTAAAGTGTCACAAGAGTTGTGAATTTTGTCCAATGGATCCATTGGATCCATCATGTCCAATGGACGTCCATTGGACATCCAATGGACATCCATTGAACATGATGTCCATCGGTAAAATTGTCCAATGGTGTTCAATGGATCCAATGGATCCATTTTCGATGTTCAATGGACATGTTCAATGGATCCAATGGAATAATGGATGTTCAATGGATCCATCTGAGTGGATCCAATGGACACCATTACCAAACATGGTTTGGTAGATGGACATCAGTTTGGTATTTTTGTCCATTGGATCCAATGGATCCATTGTGTCCATTGAACACCATTGGACAATGGACATGTCCATAAGTCCATTGGATCCATTGCACACTGTTTCCATTGGATCCAATGAATCCATTTTGACTATTGGACACAATGGATCCATTGGACAAAATGGATCCAATGGACACAATGTGCAATGGATCCAATGGGTCCAATGGACATGTTCAATGGTGTTCAACTGTTCAATGGACACAGTGGATCCATTGGATCCAATGGACACAATGGATCCAATGGACAAAAATACCAAACTGATCATGTCCATCTACCAAACCATGTTTGATGATTGTGTCCATTGGATCCACTCAGATGGATCCATTGGACATCCATTTAACATGTCCATTGAACATCAAAAATGGATCCATTGGATCCACTGAACACCATTGGACAATTTTACCGATGGACATCATGTTCAATGGATGCCCAATGGACGTCCATTGGACATGTCCATTGGACATGATGGATCCAAGGGACAAAATTCACAACTCTTGTGACCGAGATATTGTACTGATATTGTTTGTTGGGCGGGCGGTCCTATCCAGCTTGTGATATCATAATAAAGGGCTATTTAGACTCAGGAAGGTCGTTGGGACTTAATTTTTAGTGCAAAATGTTCGCAAGGACAACATTTATATACGAGTTGTTAACAAACATATGCCCTAAAATGATCAGGAAAAAAGTTATTGATCAAAAACCTTTTTGTATCACTTGAATTAAACTTCTGATTTTGAGAAATAGTCGCACATGAATAATAGGCGGTTAACGTCATCAACGCACAATTCAAACCCTCGATGATAACGTCACAGCTATTGCTAAATCGTTTATCAATATCAGTTGGCGCTTTTTCCTATGCTCACTGTTAATCTCGCGGATCTGCGGATTGCGCGCATTCTCAGCGCGCAAATAGTGAACGTTTGTTCTGCATCAAGTCAACGCAGCAAACAATTTCATAGATGTCCGATTCCCGAATGTTATTTTTTGCAAATCGCTTACGATGGCTGAGTTGCAATTTATCCAGCATGCAATTATTGTTCAAATTAGCTAGGCAAAAGCTCCCTCAGTCTTTGATTACAATTGAGCACCTTTTCTTTGAAACAGTTAACAGCTCTTTATTAAGTGATAAAATTGCAAGGAATACCTTAGTACCAGAAAAATAGGCGACTAATAATTAAGGCGCAAGATATTAAGGTGACAAGATATTAAGGCGATTTTTCCTGGAGTTTAAATTGAAGTTTTTTTCGAGAATGAACGTTTTTTTCAATTTGAAATGGCTATGGAATGAATATAAAATTGAACGATAATGCAAAAAAATTCTTGTTGCATTGGGCCTTCAAAAGACAGTACATCAGATTCTGAGTTTTTGAAACGTATCAATCAACATTCTAGAGTCAGTGCCGGCATCTTCACCTCGTGCCACAGCGTCAGTGATACCAGAAGTTGTACTGATAACTGGCTATTAAGTTATTTACTATGTTGATAAATTGAAAAATTCGATTGGTGAGGAAAAAATAACTGAAAATAAAGTCTTTTAAAAAATTAAGACGACCAGATATAAAGGCGACCAGAAATTAAGGCGATTTTTCCAAAATCGCCTTAATTTCTTGTCGCCTATATTTCTGGTACTAAGGTAATCAAATAAATTTTAATGGGGCTGGCAAGTTGGATACACAGACTCACCCCATCTCGCCAGTTGCCAGCCCCATTGAATAAATTTGATCAAAACCGGTAAGGATGTCCAATTTATTTAATCCATAGTCCATAAGTGTTACCATGATGCTAATTGGTGCATGTCTTTTGTCATTTTCACGGCAACACTCGTCTAAATACAGTTCTCCTGCTATGTTTCTTATCTCAAGAAACTTGTCTTGTCTAACAAGTAACATCAGTCGATTTTGACCCCCTATTCGGGCTATTTGCTCTCTGACAACATTTAGCTATTAACACAGCATGGCACTGATTCCAGTTCATCCTGATTACCTCATCATATGAGATTGAGATGAATCTATAAAGGAGGTTGTTTCACTGTAGTTTACGGTTCACTCTTGACACCAGTCTGCCGATCAACAATTGACCTCAGTGTGTACGGTCCAAACTAGGCACCAGTCTAAATTTCACTTGAAACCAATCTACGTTCTACCATTGATACCACTCTACGTTCCACCATTGATACCACTCTACGTTCCACACTTGACACCAGTTTAACTTTTTAAGTTCCACATTTTACTCCAATCTACGTTCTGTACTTTTCTATGCAAATCTACGTAATTCAAACAATAGATACTGCAGTTTACGTTGCACACTTAACTCAAATTTACATTCCACGCTCCGGTCCAACTTGACACCTATTCGGTTCACATTTTACAGCAGTCTACGATCTACATTTTCCAGCAGTCTACGTTCCACATTTTACAGCAGTCTATGTTCCACAGCTGGCTACATCTACACTTTACTCCAATCTACGTTCCACTTACCACTTTACCACTGTGGAACGTAGATTGGAGTAAAGTGTGCAACCAGTGTAAAGTGTGAAACGTAAAAAAGTATGCTGGTGTCAATTTAGTTTCAAGTTGGAAAATTGACTGAAGTCCAGTGTCAAACGTAGCCTGGAACATATACTGAAGTATAAAAGTGAGGAACGTAGACTGGAGTTAAGTTTGAAACGTAGACTGGAGTAACTGGTGGCAATGGTGGAACAAGACTATTCAAGTTGGGATGAACTGAGTGAAAATATATTGGTGTCAAGTAACATATTGGAACGTTGACAGGAAATTAAATTGCAAAGAACTTCTTTCCACACTTCAAAGAAGACTGGTGTCAAGTATGAACCGTAGAATGGTGCCTATTTTGGACCGTATACTACAAAAATCTAATTGGAACATTGATATAGAAAAGTGCAGAACGTAGATTGGAAAAAAGTGTGGAACTTAAACTGGTGGAACGTAGACTGGTATCAAATGTGTATTTTAGGATGGAGGTCGTATGTAAGTAGGGGGCAACCCTCAATTTTGGTGGATATAAAAAATCGCCAATAGGGGTTTAATTTTGGGGTTTTGGGGGCTTAATTTTCAGTGTCAAAACAACCTTAACTGTGAAAAAAGGGGCATTTTGCACCATTTCAAAATGGTACCATTTATGTTCACTATTTTTTGACTACTTCTTTCCAAATGGTACCAATTTTGTTCGTGATTTTTGGCACATTTTCTAAATGGTACCATTTTTGTTCATAATTTTTGGAACTTTTTTGAAAAGGTACCATTTTTTGTTCGTGATTTTGGCACTTTTTTGAAATGGTACCGTTTGTGTTTGTTCGTGATTTTTGACACATTCTCCAAATGGTACCGACATTTTGGTCTTGATTTTTGGCACTTTTGAAATGGTACCATTTTTGTTTCCGATTCTTGACACATTTTACAAATGGTACCATTTTGTTCATAATTTTTGGAACTTTTTTGAAATGGTACCATTTTTGTTCGAGTTTTTTGGAACTTTTTTGAAATGGTACCGTTTGTTTTTTGTTCGGCGTGATTTTTGGCAATTTATCCAAATGGTACCATTTTTGTTCGTGATTTTGGCACCTTTTTGAAATGGTACCATTTTTGTTTCCGGTTTTGGCACATTTTCCAAATGGTACCCTTTTCTGTTTCTGATTTTTCCACGATTTTTAAATGATACCATTTTTGGTCGTGATCTTTGGCGATTTTTTTTGAAATGGTACCATTTTTGTTCGTGATTTTTGGCACTTTTTGAAATGGTACGGTACCATTTTGTTTCCGGTTTTTGACACATTTTCCAAATGGTACCATTTTTTTGCATATTTTTGAACTGTTTTGAAATGGTACCATTTTGTTCGTGATTTTTCACTCATTTTCCAAATGGTACCAATTGTCGTTTCTGATTTTGGCACCTTTTTGAAATGGTACCGTTTTTGTTTCAGGTTTCAGCCCTTTAATTAAATGGTACCAATTTTGTTTTTGATTTTTGGCATCATTTTCAATTGGTACCTTTTTCGTTTCTGATTTTTCAGACGTATCCTTTTGAAATGGTACCAAATTTGTGTCCGATTTTTTGCGCTTTTTCGAAATGGTACCTTTTTTGTTGCTTAATTTTGACCCATTTTAGACCCATTTTTGCTGTCGATAGGGGGTTTAATTTTGGGGGGTTTAATTTAGCCCCCCAGGTGGATATAACAAATTGCCAATGGGGGGCTTAATTTTGGGGGGTTGCCCCCCTAAGCATGCCAATGACTCCCTGGTGAACCCCTACTGACCACTTGCTGATCATTATTCTAACATTTATCATTACTGTTTTAAATCCGTTAAAATATCACTCAACCTTATGATGTCAACGCTTTTACTGGTCAATGACCAGTGATCGATCAATGCACCCTCAACGCACCATGGGACCATAAACACACTTATAGTTGAGTTAGTTATGTTAGTCAAGTCAGTCAAATTAGTCAAGTCAGTCAAGTTAGCTCGATCAAGATAGTCTAGTCAGTCAGGTCAGTCTTGACTGACATGACTGACCTGACCTGACTGACCTGACTGACCTGACTGACTTGACTGACTTGACTGACCTGACTGACTTGACTGACTTGACTGACTTGACTGACTTGACTGACTTGACTGACTTGACTGACTTGACTGACTTGACTGACTTGACTGACTTGACTGACTTGACTGACTTGACTGACTTGACTGACTTGACTGACTTGACTTGACTGACTTGACTAACTTGACTAACTTGAATAACATAACTAACTTGACTATGAGTGTGTTTGTGGTCTTGTGGTGCGTTTAGGGTGCATTGATCGACTAGTCATTGACCAGTAAAACGTCATTAAAGGTTGATTGATATTTTAAGTGCTTTTGAAACAGTAATGATAAGTGTAAGGATAAGTGTAAGATCAGGAAGTAGGGGTTCACACCAGGGGGTGAAGTTAAGCGTGGAACGTAGACTGGTGGAGCATAGAGTTAGACTGGTATCAAGTTGGAACGTAGAAAAGTATTGAACGCATCTTTTGGAGTAAAGTGTGAACGTAGATTGGTGTCAAGTGTGATTTCAAACCTTAATCTACGTTTCAACTTCCAACTAGACACCAGTCGATATTCCATACCTGGCAGCAGTCTACGGTCCTCACCTGACTCAACGTTCCACCCTTTTCGCCAATCTAAGTTCCACATTTTCTAAAATATAACTTTCAACTAGACACTGCAGTAAACAGTCCACACTAGACATCAGTCTACGTTTCACACTTGACATCAGTCTACGTTCCACACTTCACTCCAGTCTACGTTCCACACTTGACTTACTCCAATCAACTTGTTACATGACACCAATCCATGTTCCACTAAATCCAGACATTATTCAAGTCTACGTCCCAGCTTGAAACCAGTCTGTGTTACACGTGTCGCCAGCCTACCTGAACCACATTCAAGGTCCATTCTAAGTTCTAAACTTTGCTCGCATCTAAATTCCACTCGTTTACGTTCCAACGAAGACACCAGTCTTTGGTTCACATTTCGCAGCATTCTATGCTCCACACTTGATAACCTTTTTAAATTATATCGTGCTACATATTGTTGCACCCGTGTAAAGTTTATCACTATGTACCTATATCAGCCAAATTGTACTATACAACAACATTGCACCCATGTTTGGTGAGTGACGAGTGTCCTGCTAACGATCAAATATCAAGTTTGGTCGCATGATTTGGACTTTGCAAATCTTACGTGACCAGTTCCCAGTCACGTGGTAGTCATTAGTCACATTTTTGATTAATGAGTAATTTTGAGTAACTTTATAAATTTTGTAGAATTATTCATATTCATGTTGATGAATTTTTGAATAGATTTTGGATTTTCTACAAGAATTCCTCATATTCATTTTGATGATTTTTGAGTGTCCCCAAAAAATGTCCCGATTACTCATATTCAAAATTATTCAAAATTACTCATGTCACCCCCCCCTTAGTACATCACAAGTATAGGCAGTCAAGATATAGCGTCATTATCATTGCTTAAAATGGTGAATTGAGGACGTTAATTGAACGCCTATTTTTTGCGTGAAAGGGATGAATTTGCTACATTGTGTATACGCTTACATTGTGCATTGAGGTCGTATGGAACTGCAGTCACATCAATCAGCGGGTATAGTAAGCTTGTCATTCTGAAGTCGTTTGCGGGGTAATGGAGGATTAGCCAATCAGAAAACAAGCTCACAGTCAGCTCGTGCTCTGATTGGCTAATGCCACATTACTCCGCAAACGATCGCCTTTGATAAACTAACGCGTGTATAGAATTATTACCTTTTAGCGGCTTGTTACTGTGTTTCAATGTCGTTTGTCAGACTACTCTGCTCGTGGATCTAATTCTAATTTCGAGGTGTATTAGCTTACCCATAGGTTCATGTGACATCGACCAATCAGTGCGAGGGTTGACTGTAAACTCGCGATCTGATTGGTCTATATCGTGATGGCATCACGATTTCGGAATCCTTTGGGTAAGCTAATATAACACCCAATTTGCTCTGGTTTTACACGCGCGCGCATTACTCAGCTTTGTTTCACTAGATTCGTGGCTCACCCACATCATATCGTCATTTCAAGTTACGTAAAGGTGATAATTTTAGGAACATGATCCACTTAAAATGTATTTTGTAATAAATTATGATGAATTTGACACCGACAATTATAATTTAGCAGACAATAATAATTAGACGGCAGTCACGACTTGCGCAATGTTCCTACGCACGAATGTCGTATTATTATGCAACATTATGTATCGTATATACTGCACACAATATTACAAATTATATTGGCAGGTATGAGGTCAATACCATGATTTCTAGACGGTGAATTTACAACGTCAAATTGTATAATGTTCCTTTACATCTGATTACACTTCAAATTACTCAAATTATAGCTTGTATCAAATCTATCTCTTGTATTTGAGCTGTAGACTCATGGGATCCCCAAACCCGTCTTGTCATCAACCAATCAGCGCTCGAGTTGACGATCAACTTGCACGCTCATTTGTCAATGTCAACTGGATCTGTGGGTAAGCTAATATTCTCTGCTTGTTCTAATTAACAAAGAAATCTATCATTCTTTTAGCTATTTAACATTTCGAACTATCATTGTGGCATTTTCTGCGGTATGAAATATCTTTTTCAAAGGCATGCGTCAGTTTTCACATCCGATTCATTTTTGACACTGTCTAGCGCATTGTTGATTGTCATTACATTCCTTGGCGTACGAAATGTGGTAGGTGGGATAAAGTCAAAAACTACTCAATTTGATATAGTTCACGACAATTATTTCACTCCGGGTCGCCCATTTTCTCATTCCCTTCTTTTCCTTCATACGCCTCGTATATTTTGAGTAGGTCGTGACTCATGAATAGGTCGTGACTCATGAATAGGTCGTGACTCATGAATAGGTCGTGACTCATGAATAGGTTGTGACTCATGAATATAGGCGGAAGTAATGTTGTCTCATGCTTTGGAATGGTCTACTTTTCCTGTTTTATAAAATGCCAAACATTCCAGTATAAAAGTAAAACACATAGACACGCGCTTTAGTGCTTATCAGGTCCTTTGGGATGCTTAGGGATCAGGTTTTGACACGCAGGCAATTGCCTTTGTATTATAGATACCGATGAAACGGTTTCAAACTTAGTTGACGATGTACTCAAATGCCTTATCTCAGTTCATGTTTCCTGTACATTGAAGCAACGTGACGTCAAGCAACATATCTCACAAAGACATTGGTCACGTCTAGAATGGAGGAATGAGTGCGTTGAATCGTATACTTTTTCCTGTATGAAATGCCAAACTTGTACATGTTTATTGACTCCACATGACCTATCATATACGGCTGAGATCATGATGAAAACATGGCCTGGGAATATTTCATCAATTCATCATTCTAAACCATGATAATGACGTCATCAGCTCTCCACTCAAAACCATGATAATATAACTTCCCTTTTAACCGTCTAGCAAACATGTGACATGAGCTAATGTGTTTGGTATGTTTTGACTTCTGTTTTCCCCTCACTCTCCAGCTTTATTTTCCTGGTTGTATTGTCAAAATTCCTTGAATATTCTTTGTTGTTTGTACTTGTATTGTCTTGTTAGTGTACTTCCATGAATATTATACTCTTGTTTTTAAGCAATTCCTTCATGTTTTCAATTCATGATGTCACACCATGTTTACTTCCATCAATATTACTCTAACAGCAGGGTGTTGTTAAGGATGCGGTATGCACTTCATTTTCCTTCATGTTGTCACTTCATGTTGTTACCTAATGCTGTCACTTCATGTTCTCACTTCATCTCCGTTTTCTTCTTTGAGGGCTCTATACCCTTGGTTTTATGCGGCATTGTTGGATTAACCATCTAGGCTTTTAAAAAGGGAGCGGATTTTTTGAAGATTTTTTGTAGGAAATTTTTCTTACCAGTGGTATGAGGTTCATAATAGGGAGGGTTAATCAAGAAAAAGAAGAAAGTTAATGATGCTGTTCACATAAGTATATTGAAATGATCAAATCAATTTAAGTATAAATCAAAAATCCTAGAAACAAGTAGAATTGACTATCAACACAATACAGGATGAAGGAGTTGACCCTAACGACCCTCTGTCCAGCCTTATCAAACAGATAAACCAACTCCAGCAACAGAGACGAGCTATAGAGGTGACCATTACATTTTCACTAACTATTCCCCTCCATTTTCATCCTTTCTAGGGCGCAAAACTGACCATTACATTTTCATTCCCCGTATTGCGCAGAGCTGATTTCGAAAGTTTGGATTTTGTTGTGTTTCGATGAATTCTGGTATTATCATTAATTTCATTATTAATTTGGTAATTAGCATCGATTAGATCATTAATCTCGTGATTAATTTGGTGATTATCATTAATTTCTTTATGTTAATCTCCTTACGTTCATCTCCTTATGTTGATCTCCTTACATTAATTTCCCATTATCTTCAGGGTGAGATAATCACGCCCCAGACCTCAGCTCCTCTTCCCACAGAAAGCAAGCCCTCTTCTGAGTTGGAACTGCTTGAGAAACTGATATCCGAGTCAAAGGTAACTTTTAATAATAATATACGCTCAGAATATAACTAGGCGGTCGCAACATGACGTCATTTACATGGTGCGCGCTGCCAAATATTGTTGAAAATATCCGCCTATTTTTCGCGCGGGGTATAATCAATAATCATATTTGTGGATGTTTTTAGTCGATTATATTATTTCTTTTCAGCTAATTTATAACAGGCTGAATTGAAAATATGTCGATTAAGATATTTCATATTTCTCACGGATATTTTAGGCATTTTATATACCTGTCTGACGACAGAGAGTCAAACTTCGACGTACGAAAAATTGTAATTTCCATTAATTTTACTAGTCCTTCAGTCTTGCTATAATTCATTGTTTGCAACACACAACAAACTGGTACGGCTATACAGAAAGTAATAGGTTCCTGAAGATGACGTCATTATCATGGCTTAAAGTGTCCCATTTCTGACGGAATAAACCGTCTATTTGCTGAGCTCTGAAGGTTAACTTGTGATGAAAACTCTCCAGGGTGACAATGCTTTAATCTCATTGGTTAGATTTAAACCTCGGGCAGGCATTTCTGTGATTTTATTGGCTAGTTGAAATTATATTGACAGACTGAATGCTGTAATTATATATCTATATCGAGTCAATATATATATATAAATATATATAGTTTAGTATAGATAATAAATATATAGTGGTAATTCATATAGAAATTTCCCAAAATAGCGCACACAGAAACATATGAGAGTCAATTTTAGGAACATTTGCTCGAACAGAAGAATAATGGTCTAACGTCCGTTATGGAATAATATACACAGACATGCGGCTATATCGGATGCGTTTTGGGATACTTCCCGAGTCTGCAGCCGAGGGGTGTATTCGGTTTTGACTCCTAGGTCAGGGTCTAAACCGATCAGGCAAGGTTCATTGTTGTGAAGACATTGGTGAAAACGTCAGAGGGTTTACCTACGGTCTTATAGGTTCAATTTATTTAATTTCATTGTACTTTGTAGAGTAAAATGGCTCCTTAATTTATGTTTTTAGCTCCACAAACGACTTGTTTTTGACTCAAACCTCTTCTATCAAATCAAATCAAATCATCCAAGTTGTGTATGTAAACTCCACACGCGAAAAATAGGCCGCCTATTACTATTCTGAGCGTATATATTAAAGCTATCAGTCTGTGTTTATGAAACGCCCTTTCAATTATTCCATATTTGGTATTCCACGCCCTTTCAATTATTCCATATTTAGTATTCCACGCCCTTTGCTCTGCGTCAATAATAACTTCATATCGATATTACTTCGCACTTTGACGTCATAACTATCGTTGGAAATTTACTGTCGTATGCGTATTGTATTAGCTGGCCATATGGTCTCGAAATGGTTTCGTTGAATGATGATACATTGTCCCACTGTGTATCCCATGTCACATGAAAATATTTTCATTTCGTTGTTTATTTTTCATGGCACACAATCATTTGTGATATCTGGTATTCTTATTTTATCTGGTATTCTTATTATCTAAACTTCTAATTCTACGTTTCTGATTCTTATTCTTATTATTCTAAGCTTTTAATTCCAATTCCAAGCTTCTCATTGTAAGCTTCTAATTCTAAGTATAAGCTTCTAATTAATTCATCCCATAGGAAAACAAGACCTCGGAGCCGTGTCCCAATGTAAACCCCTTCCCTCTCGCTTCCCTCCTCCAACCAACCTCCTCCTTCTCCAAAACCTCCCCTTCCTCCTCATCCACCAATCACAACCACGGATCAGGGTCATCCTCCAATCAGAGCCAAGGATCGGGAGGGGTGTCAGCCAATCAGATTCAGGGTGGTGTGGCGTTATCCAATCAGATTCAGGGCGGAGTGGCGTTGTCACCCTCCATTAACCACTCCCCGAATAACCTTCTTCAGAATAACAGCACTGCAGTGGCAGCGCAGTTACTCGCCAACCAGCACCAGTTTGGTGAGTTGAACAGGAGATAGATACACATAAAACACAAATGCACATTTATCAGCTGATAAAAACGTGTAAAAATACTGTACTTTTTACGGAAATTCTGTGAAAAGTAAATTGCGCGTCTTAATCAATCCCGTCGGCGATTGATGCATGTGCATGTGCAGCACACGATTTTGTTTAATTCATTCGATCTTCACTAGTTGAGTTAACTCCTCTAGATTGATTGTTAATGAACTGTTAATTAGTTGTTAACGAGTAGCTAGTTAGATGTCAATTAGTGGTTAATTAGTGGTTAATTAGTGGTTAATTAGTTGTCAAGTTGTTGATTTGTTATAATCATCTTTCAGCTGGTGAAGCCGGCGAGTCACAAAGGCAGCTCCTCCAACAACGCCTCATTGACAGGATAAAAGGGGCCATGTCCGTCTCTCAGCCAGGTGGGACACGTGCTCCTTCGCAAAGTTATTCTCCTTCGCAAGTTATTTTAATTGGTTATGACGTTATGATTTAATTATCAGATGTAACGTTAGTTTAATGTTAGCCTTTAAACAGTCTGGCGTTATTGTGTTATGGAATGGTGGGTATGTTGGTCATCAATTATCAAAAGCAAAACCAATTTCATATCCACTTTTGCTCTTACATAATGGTTTTGCCGCGTGACTTACCTAGGTCATCATTATTTGCTAGATGCCTCTGATCCATTAATTAGGTCCTAATATTGATGGATTTTCAGGAGCTGTAACGACCATAACTAACTCCCCGTACATTTCTCCAATACCAGCTGTCAGATTGGAACCTTCCCCCAAGACAGGACTTCAGGTATTTTAATCTACAAACCACCGTACTTAAGTGCTGTGATCCGTCCATATCTCTGTGTTACAAATGGTGAACATGAGACTAGTAAACCCCATTCTCAATTCCATAGACTCATATTTTGTTCCTAAAACCTTCTCCTCGTTATCGATCAGAGTGGCATGACACATACTCGAGTGCCACTCGTGCTATCTTGCGATACCACTCAAGTCGAGTGGTACCACGCAAGATACCATTCGGGTCGAGTGGTATCGCCAGATAACACGAGGTATAAATTGACCTTCCACACGTTTTCGTCAATAGCCACACACTTAATCACGCTTCCCACTGTGCAAATATTAACCTGCCCTCAGAACTCAATAGACTATAAAACGTCAACAAAGTACCACGTTAAACTATGATAATGACGTCATTAACAATGTATATAAAGTACAACTGCATGAACCAAATAAAGTGTATAATCTGAAATTAGGCCAATTCATTCGTCAATTAGCACGCGTTTATTGTACTATATAATCAAATATTGACGGCTGACAATGCTGACACTATCATGGTTTAGATTGGTGAGTTGATGACGTCATTATGTCTACGATAGAGGAGGTTGTTCTGTCATTTCATTGGATGCTTGCACATGTTCTGTCATTTCATTGGATGCTTGCACATGTTCTGTCATTTCATTGGATGCTTACACATGTTCTGTCATGTCATTGGATGCTTGCACACTCTTCTCACGTTTTATATCTCACAGCGCGTTTACTTTACGCCGCGCACGAGAAATAGGCGTGCGCAGATTATTAATGTCCATTATCTGAGTGAGGTCATCACATTGAGTAGTGTGTGATGACGTCATCAATATATTCTAATGCGTCACGTGGAAGCTCATGTCATCACAGTGAACAATAGGGGTAAACACCACAACACACTCACATTCGCACAACCACTCAGACACACATGCACACACTCGCACAAACACACCACTTCACACCACTACACACTCAAACACCATTCGCACAACCACTCAGACATACAAACACACTCGCACAAACACACCACTCTCACGCCACTACACATGAAGACATTACACACACACTCACACACATTCAGACATACACACACACACACACACACACTCACTCACTCACACACATTCAGACATACACACTCACTCACACACACACCACTGTAGACGCATGCGCTGCGGTGGTATATATCTATCTCTAACAGCTGGGTTTTGTTGGCAGTGTTATAGTTCTGGGGTTGTACTTGGTTCGTTCCTCTGTTCGTATTGCATGTGGTTTTGTATCCGCCCACGATGGGAGGAAGCTTTGAAATCAGCTATAATCAATACAATAACGATAAATAATTGATACCGTGTAGTGAAGCATATCAGGATTTAAATCAAGAAACGTGCCCTCGCCACTTGGTGGACTCATCGCCACTATAACATTTCCTTAAACCATCTCGGCACCGCCAGCTATAGCTACTTGGCCGTCCAGCTAGGCGATGTGTCGGCTGATTGTCAATAAAGACTGCCCACGCCAGGCTTATTATCTGACCCCGGTCGATCATTACTCCTTAATCCTTACGAACAATGCACATGCAGACTCACCCTTACCTCCTCATCTTCTTAATATTTTGTGCGGGTGTCAGTGTGTATGCCTGAGGCCGGTCTGTCTGTCTGTATCTTGTCTGGCTGTCTCTCTGTGTGTATCCTTGTCTGTCTGTGTGACAGCCTGTATGCTTGCCTGTCTGTCTGTCTGTATATCTGTCTGCATATCTGGACCTGTATTATTTCTCATTGTGTACTGTGTATGTTTGTCTGTCTATCTGTCTGTTTCTGCTTATCTGTCTATCTGTCTGTTTGTCTGTCTGACTGTCTGACTGACTGTCTGTCTGACTGTCTGTCTGACTGTCTGTCTGACTGTCTGTCTGACTGTCTGTCTGACTGTCTGTCTGACGTTGCCTACCTCTCAGCAGATGAAGGATGTGAGTGGGGGAGGGGGTGCAACCCCCCACTTGGACAATGACAATGTTCGTCTGCTCCGGCTCCTAATTCCTAACTTCTCCCAATCCGGGGGCTCCGCCCCGCCTAACTACACTGCAGTCCCCGTCAACAAAGTCACCTCTGCTCAGGTGGGTTACGTCACGTGATAGTCACGTGATAAATCATTTCATTGTGATTGGATAGACTTGCGTGACCTTTGTCACGCGTGAGATTTGCAAATTTATTCGTGGAAACTTTTCTTCTTCCAGCTTTTTTCAATCTTCCAATTTCACTTTTCATCCTTTCAACCCTCACTTTTGAACCTGTCACCCCTCACTTTTGAACCTTTCACCTCTCACTTTTGAACCTTTCACCCCTCACCTTTGAACCTTTCACCTTTCCAGGCACCAGTGGCTACAGTGAGTAGTATAGGGTACTCAACAAACAGTGCGACCAGCAATGGCAACATCCAGGCTATTCAACAGAGCCAGCAGCAGAAAGCAAAACAAGGTCTGTCATCAAAATACTCATTGAAATACAATACACATTGAAAAACAAGGTCGGTCAAAGTCACATTTTGCAAAACAAGGTCTTGAAAATAGACAGTTATCTCGGATGTTAATCTTATTCTCTAGTTAAATACTACCTCATCAATTTGAGAGTCAAAAACTTCTGCGAGACAGTTTTTACAAAACCTGTCTTCTTAACGACCCTGACGATGAAACTTCACCAGGTGTGATAATGGATAATGAGAAGTGTTTGGAAATGTTCCAGAACATCAAGAAGCAGATCAGCGACCAAAGTGTCTTTAACTTGACAGGTACTTGAAGCAGATTGGTTCGGAGCAGATTTTGGGTCAAAGACTGCATCTTTCAGGGCCCCGCCCCGGTCCCCATATGCCACTTACCCTGGGGCCGATCTCTCCCCTAATCCTGTTTCATTAGCTCTAATATTGATAGTGACCCTTATTTTCCTGATTATAGTTGAGTGCAATAGTTGGTTATTCCGTAGGAGATAGAACCATAAAACACAAAAAACATTTATCAGCTGATAAAAACGTGATGAATACTGTATCTACTTTTAAGCGGAAATTCTGCGTTGCGAATTGCGATCTTAATCAAATCCGGTGTCGGCGATTGATGCAGTGTGCATGTCAGCACACGATTTTGTTTAATTCATTCGATTTTCACTAGTTGAGTTAACTCCTCTGGATTGATTGTTAATGAACTGTTAATTGGTTGTTAACGAGTAGCTAATAAGTGGTTAATTAGTTGTCAATTAGTTGATGATTAGTTGTCAAGTTGTTGATTTGCCCTAATCATCTTTCAGCTGGTGAAGCCGGCGAGTCACAAAGGCAGCTCCTCCAACAACGCCTCATTGACAGGATTAAAGGGGCCATGTCCGTCTCTCAACCAGGTGAGACACCTTCTCCTTCGCAAAGTTATTCTCCTTCGCAAAGTTATTCTAATTGGTTATGTCATGATTTAATTATCAGATGTAACGTTAGTTTAATGTTCGCCTTTAAACAGTCTGGCGTTATTGTGTTATGGAATGGTGGGTATGTTGGTCATCAATTATCAAAAGCAAAACCAATTTCATATCCACTTTTGCTCTTACATTAATGGTTTTGCCGCGTGATTAACCTAGGTCATCATTATTTGCTAGACGCCTCTGATCCATTAATTAGGTCCTTATATTTACTAATTTTCAGGAGCTGTAACGACCATAACAAACTCCCCGTACATTTCTCCAATACCAGCAGTCAGATTGGAACCTTCCCCCAAGACAGGACTTCAGGTATGAGACCACTAATTAGGGTAATTAACTCATTCACCACATAATTAACATAGAACCACATAATTTATTCCCAAAATACCTCTCGTTATCAATCAACCCTTATTTCCTTTCATTCCACCTTTCTTGTGGCGTATCACGAGGCCTAAATTGACGGTATACACCCTTCTTTCCCCTTCAAAACTGAGCCCTAATCTCAATTTCATCGATAGTATATCCCCAATCCGAGTGGCATGACACCAACTCGAGTAACACTCGTGCTATCTCCTGATACCACTCGAGTCGAGTGCTACCAAGCAAGATACCATTCGGGTCGAGTGGTATCGCCAGATAACACGAGGTATAAATTGACGCTCCACACGTTTTCGTCAATAGCCACACGTTTTGGTCAGTAGCCACAGACTTAATCACGCTTCCCACTGTGCGAATATTAACCTGCCCTCAGAGCTCAATAGACTTCACCACGTCAACAAAGTACTTCGTTAAACTATGATAATGACGTCATTAACAATGTATATAAAGTACAACTGCATGAACCAAATAAAGTGTATAATCTGAAATTAGGCCAATTCATTCGTCAATTAGCACGCGTTTATTGTACTATATAATCAAATATATTGACGGCTGACAATGCTGACACTATCATGGTTTAGAGTGGTGAGTTAATGATGTCATTTCATTGGATGCTTACACATGTTCTGTCACTTCATTGGATGCTTGCACACTCTTCTCACGTTTTATATCCTATCTCACAGCGCGTTTACTTTACGCCGCGCACGAGAAATAGGCGTGCGCGGGGTATTGATATATCCATTATCTGAGTGAGGTCATCACATTGAGTAGTGTGTGATGACGTCATCAATAAATTCTAATGCGTCACGTGGAAAGTCATGTCATCACAGTGAACAAAAGGGTAAACACCACAACACCCTCTAACACCATTCGCACAACCACTCAGACACACATGCACACACTCGCACAAACACACCACTTCACACCACTGCACATTAGGACATTACACACACTCACACACACAGTCACTCAGACATACACACACGCACACCACTATAGAGTATAGACGCATGCGCTGCGGTGGTATATCTATCTAGCAGCTGTAGGCAGTGTTATAGTTCTGGGGTTGTGCTTGGTTCGTTCCTCTGTTCGTATTGCATGTGGTTTTGTATCCGTTCTAAGCCAACGATGGGATACCTATAAGGGCTTTGAAATCAACTTAATCAATACAATAACGATAAATAATTGATACCGTGTAGTGAAGCACATATCGTCACCTTCAAATCAAAAGGTGATAACTCGAGTTATCACCTTTTCAAAAAAACCTTACCAAGTGATTCAGAATCTCATTGCGCACCCGTGAGTGAAATTTTGAAGTGATTTGAGCCAAAATCAGCAACAAAATTTTTTTTAGAAAGTTTACGCCAAAAAGTTATAACTTGAGTTATTACCTCCCTAAAAATAATTTTGAAATAATAAAATAAATTTTATAGGGCTCGCAACTCAACATATCACCTTTTTTAACAACGAATAAAACAGTCCAAAATTCCGAAAAAAGGTTATAACTTTCCAGTTATAACCCTATTTTTGAAAAGATTGTTTGCTTTTTCTATTAATTTTCAGGTTATAACTTGAGTTATAACCCAGTTTAGTAATTTTCACATATTTAGGGTTCTCAATTTGAGAAATAAAGAAATTGTAAGAATGTTTTAAGTACTATAATATTGCCTCTGTTGTATCAAAAGATTCGTCTAGGAAATCTAAAATACCTATTATAGTAATTTCAGGTAGGTACTAACAGTATATGGAAGTTTTGACGTGCTTTCGTGAGCATTGGTCAGCAATAATATAGAAAGTATCGAGGTGAAACCATTTCTTTTCAGTGCCAGCAGTTCATTTTGACAACTTGGGTATGACATGGTTATGCATTTTCCAAAATTATTTCCATTATTATGTCACCCATTTGTTTTTAAAATTGGAGTACCTGTAAACAATGCTGTAGTGATTGATGATTGGGGTACTATTGCTCTATTACTAAAATATTTTTTTGCCTTATTTGGAATCTGCAAGTTAGGAAATTACTAATAGGAAATTCAAGAGGCCACGATTTCATTTCTACGATGAATGGATGATTTGCTGATTTGGAGGATTTTTTCTGATTTAATCAATTGGAATGACATAGGTTGTAATAATAAGATGACCACAGTGGTATTAACCATGATCAGAACCACATATCTGACCGAAAACACGATTTTATCCCTATGGTTGTCAGTTTGTTAAATAAAATAAAATGTTAATTTCTGGCCATTCTTCACAAAAACAAAGTAACAAGTAAAACTTGATAGATGTAAAGTAGTATTTTTGTGACTGATAAAAGGAATGTAATAAATCCTCAATAAAGCACGGGTTTGCTCAAGACGTCATGATGATATTGTTAATTTAGATGGTGTTTAGTGTTTCTACTTCCATACTTTCTGAATAGTTTGAAATATGTAATTTCAAGCAGACATGACATGTCAAAGCTTTATGCTAGTATGGTACATAGTACTACCGAAAAGTAGTTTGATGAACTCACACAAATAGCTAAATAGCAGCCACAATTTGAGTTGAAACTTAATACTTTAATAAAGTTTTAGGGTACAAAATAATTGTGAACAGTATCATGAAAGGGCTAAATGAAAATTAATAGGGCTTTCTTTTCTTAAAATCACTACAAAGGCGCTAAAATCGTGAAATTTCGTAATGATGTCATTAAATTTCATGAAACTTTATAATTTTAGTGTTTTTTGAAAATAAAATAAGAACCGAAGAAAATAACAAAAAGGATGTCGTCTTCAAATATCAGTTTTAAATAATTCAAGAACATTTTGATATCTTGAAATTATGGAATTTAAGGCAATAAGGTGATAACTCAATATAATATGTGATAATACTGCTGTCTTTAGTAGGAGAAAAAGTAATTCAAAAGGTTATAATTAGAATATCACCTCTTCAAATCATTTTTAAAATTAAAGTTTCGACCAAAGGTGATAACTGTCAACTTTTCAATTAATTAATTAATTGTAATTAATTGGGTGGACATCGGGAGGGTGAAAACATTATCTGATCATACTACATTATTACATACTATTCAAAAAAACCATAAGTTGAGAACATTTGACCATTAGTTTTGAAGAAAATTAGTTTTTTTCGATTATCTCAAAACTATACTTTTCAAGTTATCACCTTTTGATTTGAAGGTGACGATATCAGGATTTAAATCAAGAAATGTGCCCTCGCCACTTAGTGGCCTCATCGCCACTATAACCTTTCCTTAAGCCATCTCGGCACCGCCAGCTATAGCTGCTTCGCCGTCCAGCTAGGCGATGTGTCGGCTGATTGTTGATAAAGACTGCCCACACAAGTCTTATTATCTGACCCCGGTCGATCATTACTCCTTAATCCTTACGCACAATGCACATGCAGACACACCTTGCCCCTCCTTTTCTTTATATTTTGTGCGGGTGCCAGTGCGTATGCCTGAGGCCGTCTGTCTATCTATGTCAGTTTCTCTGTCTGTATGTTTCCCTGTCTGTTTGACAGTATGTCTGTCTGTATATCTGGACCTGTATTATATCTCTTTGTATGTACTGTGTATGCTTGTCTGTCTATCTGTCTGACTGTCTATCTGTGTTTCTGCTTATCTGTTTGTCTGTCTGACGTTGTCTACCTCTCAGCAGATGAAGGATGTGAGTGGGGGAGGGGGTGCAACCCCCCACTTGGACAATGACAATGTTCGTCTGCTCCGGCTCCTAATCCCTAACTTCTCCCAATCCGGGGGCTCCGCCCCGCCCAACTACACTGCAGTCCCCGTCAACAAAGTCACCTCTGCTCAGGTGGGGTCACGTGATAGTCACGTGATAGTCATATGATAAATCATTTCATTGTCATTGGATAGACTTGCGTGACTTGTGGCGCGTGAGATTTGCAAATTTATTCGTGGAAACTTTTCTTCTTCCAGCTTTTTTCAACCTTCCAATTTCACTTTTTATCCTTTCAACCCTCATTTTTGAACCTTTTATCCTTTCACCCTCATCTTCCATCCTTTCAACCTCACTTTTCAACCTTTCACCCCTCACTTTTGAACCTTTCACCTTTCCAGGCACCAGTGGCTACAGTGAGTAGTATAGGATACTCAACCAACAGTGCGACCAGCAATGGCAACATCCAGGCTATTCAGCAGAGTCAGCAGCAGAAAGCAAAACAAGGTCTGTCAAAACACACAGTGAAATACAATACACATTGCAAAACAAGGTCGGTCAAAATAATACCTTATTGGCCTTTATTTAGCCGGCCTTTTTTTAACCGGCCCTTTTTTTAACCGGCCCTATGGACAAAAATCGAATCATTTTTGAACCATTTTAACCGGCCCCTTGGACAAAAATTTTTGAATCAGTTGCCAAAAACAAGAAAAATTTGCTCAAAAGTAGCCACAAAAACCAACTTACACTAAGTAAATTGTATCAAAAAACTCAAATACTGGTCTAATATCATGATTTAAGTCATTATCTGTGTTATATTATGACGGTCAAATGAATTTGCCAGTACATAAGCCAAGTAACAAAAGTTTCATCTGACCTCAATCAACTGGCCTTTAATTTCATCGGCCCCATTTTAACCGGCCATTTTTTTAACCGGCCCTTTGGACAAAAATCTCAAAGTCGTTTTTGTCCTTAAGGGCCGGTTAAATAAGGGCCAATAAGGTACACATTGAAATACAATACACATTGAAAAACAAGGTCGGTCAAAGACACATTTTGCAAAACAAGGTCTGTCTTGAAAATAGACAATTATCTCGGATGAAGAAGTGTAAATCTTATTATCTAGTCAAATACTACCTCATCACTTTGAGAGCTCAAAAACTTCTGCGAGACAGTTTTTACTAAACCCGTCTTCTTAACGACCCTGACGATGTAACTTCACCAGGTGTGATAATGGATAATGAGAAGTGTTTGGAAATGTTCCAGAACATCAAGAAGCAGATCAGCGATCAGAGTGTCTTCAATTTGACAGGTTATTCATGGATTTTGATTGGTTAGAAGCAGATTTTAGGTCAAAGACTGCATCTTTCAGGGGCCCCGCCCCAGACCCCATATGCCACTTACCCTGGGGCCGATCTGTCCCCTAATCCTGTTTCATTGGCTCTAATATTAATAGTGACCCTAATTTTCCTGATTATAGTTGAGCGAAATGATTGGCTGTTCGTCAGAAGCCCGTATATTTCACGGAACAATTCCATGTTGATATTGAACTGGTGATACTGTTTGTTCGAAAAAAAAGCCCTGTTCATTTCAGCAAATATCCACCAAACATCTATAAAACCCTTCTTTATTTCAGCAACTATCCACCAAACGTCTAACGAGAGTGAGGGTTTGATCCTAGTGGTGACGAGAAATAAAATCGATATTCATCCTCAGTTTGGCCCTATTCACGTTGGTGCGTTATAAGTTTATTGTTATCCTTAGGTACGGTAGTAGAAGCAGTTTAATTGAAATATAGTTGGTTGATTCAAGAATTTTATCTCTGATATGACTGTCATCTGATTTTAAAAATTCATACGATTACAAGACAAGCCTCATTGACTTGTCAGCATGTTGCGAATTGGTTGAAAAACGTGTTTTCTTTCGTTTTTCCCCAAAAATATTCCAATTCTCCCGAGTATATTTGACTCCAACCCCCTCTCTAACTTCAGCTCAACTCCCCTCTCACTTCCCCCTCTTTCAGCACGGGTTGTGATAACGAACAAACTTTACTACAAGTTCTTCGTTTTGGACAAGGTGGTTAACAGTGGTCCGGTGGGGGCTAAGGATATCAGTGAGGTGTTTTGGAAGCTCTCTGAAGTCTCCCAACACTTGCTTTGTCCAGGTCAGTAGGGGGTCACTAGTGGGTCACTAGTGGGTCACTAGGGGGTCATTAGAGGGTCACTAGTGGGTCAGTAGAGGTCACTAAGGGGGATCAGCGGTGGGGGGTCAGCAGGGTGGGGCTAAGGATATCAGTGAGGTGTTTTGGAAGCTCTCTGAAGTCTCCCAACACTTGCTTTGTCCAGGTTAGTAGGGGGTCACAAGGGGGGTCACTAGGGGGTCATTAGAGGGTCACTAGTGGGTCAGTAGAGGTCACTAAGGGATCAGCAAGGGGGTCAGCAGGGTGGGGGCTAAGGATATCAGCGAGGTGTTTTGGAAGCTCTCTGAAGTCTCCCAACACTTGCTTTGTCCAGGTCAGTAGGGGGTCACAAGGGGGGTCACTAGGGGGTCACTAGGGGGTCATTAGAGGGTCACTAGTGGGTCAGTAGAGGTCACTAAGGGATCAGCAAGGGGGTCAGCAGGGTGGGGGCTAAGGATATTAGCGAGGTGTTTTGGAAACTCTCTGAAGTCTCCCAACACTTGCTTTGTCCAGGTTAGTAGGGGGTCACAAGGGGGGTCACTAGGGGGTCACTAGGGGGTCATTAGAGGGTCACTAGTGGGTCAGTAGAGGTCACTAAGGGATCAGAAGAAGAGGTCAGCAGGGGTGGTTAACAGTGGTCCCGTGGGGGCTAAGGATATTAGCGAGGTGTTTTGGAAACTCTCTGAAGTCTCCCAACACTTGCTTTGCCCAGGTAAAACGCCTGAGAAGGAATACTGGCCAAATAGCAAACGGCCAGTTACCATATGAACTCGATTCATTCGGTTACGGTTAGACAGAAAGTGCTGGTTTAACCAGTTTATCGGTTTCGGTTTGGTAAACCGACTGTTCCCTCAGGATTCAATCAGCGTTACATTTCTAAAGTGGAGTCTACTTTGAACGAGAAGGTGGAAGACATTACATCCTCCTACTGCAGACTCACCGCTAAATTGTGAGTGTTTTTTTGCAAAATATCATCTGTTTTTTACTTTTTGTATGAGAACAATTGCTACTGTACAGATGTTTCGAACTGCTTCCTGCACTAGATTGTCCATATATTCAAACAAAGTATTCAAAGTTCAAAATACATTTCCTTGTGTTTAAACTCCCTCTTACAGACATTTCCTTGTGTTTCAACTAATCAACTCCCTCTAACATGCATTTCCTTGTGCTCTAAATCCCTCTTAAAGACATTTCCTTGTGTTTCAACTCCCTCTAAAATACATTTCCTTGTGTTTCAACTAATCAACTCCCTCTAGCATGCATTTCCTTGTGTCTAACTCCCTCTAAAAAACATTTCCTTGTGTTTCAACTCCCTCTAAAAACATTTCCTTGTGTCTAACTCCCTCTAAAAGACATTTCCTTGTGTTTAGGTGCACGGTGTGGCATCAGAAGGACAGTAAGCCTGGACAGTGCAGGAACTACCACACCAGGGATCTGTGCTGCGAGTGCCTCGACCTTTACCACACGTGAGACCTTCTTTCTTTTTTTTAAAGTCAAATAAAGTCTTTGAAATATATTTCCTAATTCCTTGTGTTCTAAATCCCTCTTACAGACATTTCCATCGAAAATTTTCGCTTGTATTCATTCTTACGGGTGGGTGTCATTTAACGCCGCCGGAAATTGCGTCGTTCCCTTCCTTTTTAGTAGTTGTCCCTATCGTTGACACGCATTTCCTCAGGTTGCAATTTAAAACCTACTCACACACCAAACTAAAGCAACAGCAGCAACAAGGACCAGGGTGGAATCCGTCAAATCCTCAGTGCAAGAGAGAACAAGACCAAATCACTCCGTCCTCCAACCATCTCTCCAAAAAGGTAGACGTTATTAAAGTTATGCGATCTCGGTTTGTGTTGAGGAACAAAATTTGTGTAAACCAAAATTTTACACAATAGCTGTTGTTTGAATTTCATTCCGAATTTCATTGATTTTTAATAAGAGGAGAAAATTCCTCACTAATAGTTCTCACTTCCCCCTTCTTTTCAGCCTAAACTGAACGGCAGCCCATACACGACCCCTCCACCACCCACTCTACACCCCTCAACCCCCCAAACCCCCTCTGGGGGCTACCTCCCCTTCTCCTCCTCCCACGGGATGCTGAACCCTGCCGGATCCCTCCTCCCTCTACCCTTCTCTCCTCCGCTGGCACTGCCTCAACACCCCCAATCCCGGGTCCACTGCTGTGACGTCATCTGGAATGATGACGTCATCATCTGCTGGCTCAGGGCCAGGGTCTGTATTGGGCATGACGGAGCAGCAGCTGAAAGCCGTGCTGTCCAACTTGGTGGCAAACAGTCGCGTCGTTCAGGTATTGAGGTTGGGGTTTTGAGGAATGGTTTGAGGTGCATTTGATGGCGCCCGGAGTCATTTAGGGTATTCTTAGGGGGACATTTAGGGTTTATTTAAAGTGCGTTTAGGTTGCGTTATACCTTGTTGAATCCAGTAGGAAGGCTGATTTCTAGTTCTTGATCCCAGTGACCTTGAAGTAACACTTTGTCTGAAGTAACCCTTTGTCAGGTGAACAAGGAAGGTGAAGGAGATGATCTGGTTGATATTTGTGGCGAGGACTCCGTCTCTGACCCCTCCCACCTCCCCCAACCCCTCCTGAACCCCGCCCTCTCCACCCCCTCCAACTTCGCCAACGAAACAGTCGCCAACATCACACACTCCAATGCGGGGAATGAAGGGAATGTCAGTGTCAATAGCTCGCTCCTCTCCAACATCACCCTGCTCCAGCAGCAAGGGTTCCCCATCAGTCTCAACTCTAAACCTGATTTGAGCGTGTCTTCCGCTCCCCCAACTAGCAGCCGCTTTAGCCACCCCTAACGCCACCTCCAACGCCTCCCCCGCGCTATTGAGCGCCTCTTCCCCTGCGGGGCTGCTTAACGCCGCCTCTTCCACAGCTGCGCATCTCCTCATCACTTCCACCACGGGGGGCTCCCAAGTGAACGCTCTGATGCCCACTTCCGCCGGTCTGGCGGCCCACCCCACTGACTTGTCCTCAGTTGAGCAACCCTCTTCCGATACTGACAATGGAATGGGGGCTGAGGCTCTGATGGCTAACAGTCTCATTGCCTCCGCAAGCAGTCTCAATATCTCGGAGAATGTGGAGGGTCGTGGTGTCTCGCCAAGCAATCCTGAGGCTATGGCAACTGGTGGTCCTTCTCTAGCATCTACTCCAGTAAGTCATTAACGCGGTGACTTAAATCAGATTTTCTAGAATATGCAGATTTTGTATTGATAAGATTCTCATCTCAAATCGCGAGATGGCTTCTTCTTACATAAGTATCCTTCAAGTCGATAGGTTGCTTTCAAATGAAACAAATAGGGACTCCTTGATTATATAGGCTTTCTCTTACGAAAACAATTCAGGTTGCGAATAAAGAAGTTCGAGGGCAATCTGGCACTGAAAGTGAACGTAAGTATCAACTTCGATACTTTGAGTTTGTTAAATAATCTGAATGACAGAAAAAATGGTACTTTCGAGCTTAAAATGGTAACCTATTTACCTGAAGAAGCCAACTCAAGTCATCCAATGAAACGCAGCTCTTGTTTCAGCAGGAGCCCCGAACTCAAAGATTGACGAAATCCTCGCGTCTCTCAACGAACTACAGAAGAATGTTCCGGAGCTGGTTGGATCAGAATCAACGGCGTCAGTCGACGAGGGAATCCGGAATCTCCTCAAACAATTCCAAACAAGTGACCCACAAACTGCTACTCCTTTACCAACATCTTTAGCCCCTGAGAATCCAGTGGAGACGGAGGGGGCCGAGGATTTATCCTTGGGGGACCCTTCGGGCGAGGACATGCTCGTTATTCAGGAAGATTGAGTCAAATAATATACGTGTTCCAGCGTTATCTAAGTTGTCAGTTTTCAGATGTTTTTCATTGACTTTGTGATATCATGCGAAGAAGGAAGATGCGATTATTATCATCATACCAACTTTTTATTCTTGAAGATCAGCGCTTCCCAAGATGGAAATTTGAGCTCTTTCGTTTTGGATATATCGTAAGATCTTCTGGCGGGAATAAACTTCAGTTGGGCGATTTGGAACAGTCCTATTCAGATTCAAGCCTGATCCCACGTTCCCGAATGAAATCCATGTTTCTACCAAAAGATATGAAGAAGTGATGGATTTATCATTATCAAAGATGGATTTATCTTAATCAAAGATGGATTGATTGTTAGACTTGGATTCAGTACAGTGACTGGTTTAATAGATTGATAAGGGTGACTGGATTCGATTTTATCGATGGATGGATTCATTGTTTAGTTTAATTTGTTTCCTTTGAATTTTTAGGCTTTGAAATTAGCATAAAATTTATGCGATCATTACTTCATCGACATTAAACCCCACTACATTTTACAAGAAGCTAGCTTAGCAAACTTTTAGAAGTTGAAAATGAAGGCTATATTCAAGTTTATTGAATTTGAAATAACTTAGTTTTCAATTTTCACAGATATTTATGAAAGACTCAGACCGATAATCTTTGCCGTGAACGGGTTGAGAATCTCAATCACGGTTTGGAAGACTGGTATTTGTTAGCTACATTATCAAGTTCCTTGAATCTAACAATAGATACGGGAGCAACATTTAAAATCAGTATCAAAGCGACTCACGAAAGATGGTCAGTTGTTGTCAATGCGTTGGTGCTCACTCGTGGCCAATTTCAAACCCCTTCTCCCTTCGTAAGTGTAACCATGTTGTATTTGTTCCAAAAGCTATGCCTTCAATTGACGTTATGATCCCTGATAGTCTATCGTGAGAAGCGTTTGTAGCTATGATATAATTAATCATTAATTTAATGGACTATTTAATTGAACTATGATAATAGAATTACATTGATTCTAAAGTTTTTATTCTATTAATAATTGGTTGTTTTATGGGGTTGATATACTTCATGCTTTTAAAAATGAATGATCGCCTTGTCTGGCCGTAGCTAGGTACAACAGGTGATGCAAGACCGGACCTCTGCTCTGGCATCACAGTCTAGTACACATCGTGTAACGTAATCTGATCCAGTGCCGAAAATTTTGCCCTATCCAGGACCCTGGTTTCAGCTTACCGAGTGCGCGGCGCGACAAGCTCTTTTTACCATGCATCGCGCGTATTTCCTTCCTGCGTCTTGCTACTCTTAACACGAACCTCCTGGATTATCTATGGCTGGTGGAAGTTATGGACACTCGTGAGAATTCTACTGGCAGCAGGGCCTTGTCAGGCGTCTGATCCAGCGAGCTTCATCTTCGTAAATTAGGAATTTACCCTGCCCCACGCGCAACAATCCAGATTTGGTAGTTGTCCTTGTCCGTCTATTTTTTCTGACTGGACATGGATGGCGTTGCCTGGCCCATGGCCTCCGCCGGTACTCCAACGTCTGGCACGGATGGCGAGAGCGCAAAATGCAAATGTGCCATTGCGTGCCAAATGTAGAGCGCGGCGTGGGGTAGGGTAACATCTTACGAAGTTTTGGAAGCTTCAGCGTATTTCAAATTTGTAAAGCTAAGCTCTATAATACGCTTCAATTTTTCAAATGATTTTTTGTTTGAAAAATGGATTAGAGACATGACAAAAGAAATGAGGTATGGCAAACTGCAAAGGTGACGTTCGAATGGGGAACAGATGCGCGTCGCGCAATTTGATCCTACTGCATAAATGACGCCGCGCGTTTTGAAACATTTACCTAACTTTTAATCGGCACTGGACAAATTACTCCTTATAAGGAAACTAAAATTTGTGAGGTTGCTTATAATGAAGTCTCCCCATTTAGCGTTTGTTTGACGTTTGGTTTTGCGTCTAGTGCTGCCATGGAGCGGAACTGGAAGGTTTTCCTCCATCCTTCTTCTTAGATAGTGAGTAGTACCTAGTTTACTTTCAGTTCTGCGTCTCAACAGTCAGCACAATATACTTCTGAGTTAATAGCTTTTGTCCACTAAATCGAAATGAAGAAATAACTAAATAAGGGCTCAAATTCAACTGATAGTTCCAACATTGGTTTTACCTTGATTAGGGATAGGTGATTGTAATCGAGGGGTGGGGCGTGGGCGACACTTTACCCTGCGACACTTTACCCCGGATCTAATTATGTGCCCAGCAACATCTATCCAAGACTTGACTTATGTAAAGAGACGTGTATACGTCTCCTTGCGTTCGGTAGTAAACTGAAAACACAAGGGACAGTCAACCCGTTCTTTTGTCCGTGGATGGTATAGATTTGGGTCCACAGCTCTGGGGCTTTGAAGGGTTGGGAAGGTGGGAATGGGGCTTGGCGTACTCAAGGACAAGCTTGGGCCTCCCTTTCTCACTGAGGTGAAGGAGATTTCTCCAAAAGGAGTGGAGGCTGAGAAGAGGTAGGAGGTTGAGGTGAGGGAGGGGGATGAGGTGAGGCAGAAGGAAGAAGGCTGGTTGGCTGAAGGTTGACTGAGGGGAAGAGGGGGGATGTAGCTGGGAAGGTGCGCTGCTGAGGGATTGAGCAGGATGAAATGGCTGTATCCCGTCAAAACCATGCTTATTGCAACATGAGACATGGCATTGACGAGCTCCATGGTGATACGTCGTATCACATCTTGCTCAATGATTGCATCATGCGATCCGGGGTAAAATGTCGCGGGGTAAACTGTCGTATCTAGGACAGCTTTCCCCGTATATGAGGCCATTGTTTATTGTTTGATAATAGGAGGTGCCTATAGACCACGGGGTAAATTGTCATGGGGTAAACTGTCGCGGGGTAAACCGCTACCCTGCTACCCTCTACTAAAGCTCTTAATATGCTTTTTGGGACATATTTCCTCGCTTTTTAATGTTTGTCAATGTTCATTTGTTTCTATTCATTTGTTTCTATTCATTTGTTTCTATTCATTTGTTTCTATTCATTTGTTTCTATTCATTTGTTTCTATTCATTTGTTTCTATTCATTTGTTTCTATTCATTTGTTGTTTTTTATTCATATGTTTCTACTTCATTTCTATTTTCATTACTTATTCCATTTTTCAATGTATTATTGATCTTGCTACATGGCGTCAGTGTGTCTGGTGTGTTACCGAGGTAGAGCAGTCTCAGGTCGCTCCTCTCTTGTTCCTTGTTCTGAACGAGACGCTCTCTCATTGGCCAGCTGAAACACAGCTGCGCGCTAATTAGCTGGTGTGTCACGTGAACTGAACACGCGCTCCTATTGGTTGAACTACAACTCCATGGTTGAATTATCTCTAACCAATGGGAGGCGCGCATTCAGGTCACGTATTCAGGGCCAGCCAATCAGCGCGCGGCTCTGTTGAGCTGAGCAATGAGAGAGCGTCACGTGACCGCACAAGAACCAGGTCACGTGCGTGACACAGAGAGCAGCTTACACAGAGCACTCATTTCATTGTCACGATCGTTTCCTTGTGTTGCTCTGACCTGCTCTGCCTCGCATTGCGTGTTGACCCGGTGATCATCAGACACTATGAGGTAGGTAATTCAATCAAACTAAAATTTTTTTTCAATCAATCAAACTAAAATCAATTAATTGCTTCAATCAGCTTCAATAAGTAACTAGTTATTACACCAATTCATTATTACTTTGAGTGATTGACTGATTATTCTTAATCCTTTTATTTACGCATTAATTCCGATTTTATTTGATACATTTTTTAATCATTTTATTGCTGTTTTCCTCTTTCCTCAATGTCATTTTACATTCCATTCCCCAATTCTGTTGAACTTGGCATATTTCAGTCAAAATGAAAATCTGTAACACTCCTACACATTCCACATTCCTGTCTGATAACTTGACTCGTTGATAACAGCGTTTTCACTGTACTAATCATTGACTTATCTTTCATGCCACTTTGTTTTTATGAAATTTGTTCACCTATCGCTCGTGATATACACCCGGAATATTTTAGTGTGCGTTGATCAAACAGCTACTTGTTTAAGCAGGCAAATGTCTCGTAATTCCAAATACATTTCATGGCGTAGCAACGCCATTAATTGCCGTGAATTATACTCATTACTCGTGTATTTGACTATTCAAACGTTCAATTTCTTTCTTATTTATTATTTTAACCCCGTGTTAAGTTTATTTCTAATTCTTATTCCATTCAAACTTCATTTTTTCTTATATTCCATTCGAACTTCATTTTGATTATCGTTTTATTCACTATTTTTTCAAGCTATTCTCATCCAGGGCCCTGTTGCTGCATCAAGATTCTCCCTGACCGTCAAGAGAAACCTGTCAGAGGGTTGCTGATGTGATCCTGGATTCTGTTGCTGTCTCTGTTTTGTCTTGCCACTCACTGCCTCTGAAGGCAGGAGTCTCTGGTATCCCAGAAGAATCTACTGGCTGCGGCATTCATCTTAGAAACGTAATTCCAGTTACGAGGTGACTGGTGAGTACCTATAATTTTGATTATTCGCCTATTTTTGTGTCATTGGACTTACTATCTACCTACCTTGATACCTGATGAAATTTTAAACTTTGAAGCCTTATTTTCATATCAACAACGCTCCCCCTTCTCAGAAACTCGGTTCTCTCTTGGAAAGAGATTGGGGCTGGGAGGAGCAATTAACTTATCAACGGCCACGGAACTTTCTGTAAGTAGCATTGTTTTTAAATTCCAGAATAATTCGCACCGAGTGTTGAAATAGATTGAAGACTTCTACATTTCTCTTAGTAGGACTATCTGCCTATCATTGGACTCACTATTATTCCTGATTAATTTCAAAGTTTGATGTGTTATCAACAATGTCAATAACACTTCCCCCTTCTCAGGAACTCAGCTCTCTTTTGGAAAGACTAAAGAGAGCGGGGCTGACTAGCTGAGAGAACCAACCAACGGCCAAGGAACATCTTGTGAGTAGCAAAAAAGGGGCCCCTTTTAGGTAGAGTTATAAAATTACTATAGGGGAAACCTTTTTAAACGTTTTGAGCCAGGGTTGTCGATAAAAATTTTTCAAGAAGGGTTTTTAGTACCATTGGCTCCCCCGTTAACTGGTAAGCCCCAGCCTTTTTCTGGGGCTCCAGGAGCTTGCTCAACAATTGTTCGGGCGCTTCTAAAAGATGCCCCCTTCACGTTTCCCCCGGCAATCTTGGTCGAAATCTTCTCGGGTTCTCGGTTTTCCCTGTCAGCTCTCTAATATCAGAAGGATATTTAAAAAAAAATTATGTCACTGAAACATTTGAATCAGCTTCCTATTTCTTCTTTCATGATCCGTGACAATGATCGGGGTTTTTTGGGAAATGGGGAAGAAAAACCCGACTTTGTGGAATTGCCGGAATACCCCCAATATTCCCGAGCAAACCCGCTGGAACCCCTTTTTCCTTCAAAAGGGTTTTGTGGGGCCCCAAAATTTAAAATTCGCGGGGCGGGGTCCTTAATTAGTGGGTTTTGGAAAAAATTTAATTAATTTAAAATATTTGGCAAAAATCAATTTTAATTTTAAAGGGAACAATTTTTTTGAATTTGCGTTTTCGATTTTGTTTTTTTCTTTTCGGACATGAATTAATGAATAACTATACTACCAATTTAAATGTATAGGTACTTGTTGTCCTAAGTTTATAGTGGCCAAACAAAAGTACAAATTACAAAACGAGCTGTATATCGTGACAGTTAGTTAAAACTTAAATAGTTTAAAGAAAAGAAATTGTAATGGATACTTATAAATTGTTACTGTAGAAAAATTTTGATTTATTTTCATAATTGCAAAATTTTTTTGATTGCTGGTCTATGAATTGAATATGATGTCCTACAATCAAGAGGAAAATTTCAAATTTATTCAAATTTCCATCGTTTTCTATCTCATAAAAAAGCCACACTAATAAGTGTCTGATCTTAAAAAAAGCTTAGGGTGATGCCGTACTAGGTATAGCTCCTGTCAGCTAACCCTAATGTCATGTGTGTGCAAAAGGTGCTATGTTACACTAACAAGTGAGATGATGCGCAACAATGATCTTTACGATCTGCTTCATTGTCGTCCGGTAATGTCATGTCTTGATGCGCACCACGATAGGGGCATGCGTATTGTTGAACCCCGTTGTACTGAACGGGATACACTGGTATGGTGATATATCGGGGCATTTAGATCGCTGACAAGGGCTTTTTTTACCTTTCCCCCATGACAAATGGTTTTTAGTTATAAAACTCGGACCGGATTTGTCACTATCACACCGTATGTCATAGCACCAAAACCCTCCCCAACCCTTCTTTTTTGGTGATCAGGGGACAACGTTCCGAAATTTTCTGGTCAACAATGCTCCCTGTCTGGCTCGTAAATTTAAAATTCACCGAAACTTTTGACATTGGGGAAAAATGAAAATCCGGGGGCCGAGCTTTATAACTAAAAAGTTTTTCCTGGAAATAATCTTAAAAAAAAATTTTTCTGATCGGGGAAAGAAAAGTGATATATCTTTAAATACCGTGACATATCCTTTTTGGGAAATTCGGGCTTATAAGGGGATAAAAACCCCAAAATTTCCCTGGCCCTTTTTATAGCCGGGGTCAGCTCCCCTTCAAAGGTTGCTGAGCTATGCGAACTATACCCTCTTTTAAAATCCCTGTCAATAAAAATCAACTTAACATGGCAACTGCATAGCAGTGAGAGACGAGTTGAGACAAGAGATTGACAACAAAGGTGCACGGCCCCATCATATTGTTATACCGCGGTGACAAAAGAATACAAGTATCAATTATGCAAGACCCATCATCCGTAATCTGGAAAGGTAATTGAATTGAAACAGAATCATGGTGCTTATCATAATAAACATATCGTGTTAGATTAGTATGCCATTCGTGCCACGCCATCGTGGAGCATTAGGCATTGAATTGATGACGTTGATCCGTACATGATAGCGTGCATGTACCTACACTGTGCAAGCAAAATGTCGATTCATGGGTGCACTCTATAATAGCTTGTGTAAATTTGTATAAAATGACCGAAACTCCAACATTTGATCAGGATACAAATTGAATAAGTCTATAGAGAAGTTAAAATAGATTTTACTCCTCAAGCCATATTTCTATGGTCGGAAAGTACATTTTTGTACATACTTGTACATTTTTGTACATACTTATTTTTGTATATATTCAGATTTCATTGGGGTAAAAATAACAAAAATGTATTAAGGAAATTTTAGCCCCCCGTTTAGTGAGCTGATCAAAAGACTGCAAAATCAAGAGCAATACTCAAGAGGTTGAAGTTTAAACGATATAACTGATACGAGAGAATTGTAATCAGAAGCTTTCGAAAATCATGTGATTATCGTAGTCAGCTATGAACAATACGTGGCTTAAAGTTATACAGTATAAAGTGTTATTCATGCATTGTCTTAACTGAATAAAGTGTAATCATTTTTCTCAAATTCTCACAAGATCCGTCAAGAAACAAACAGTCAACCATTGACTTGAATCAAAACGCATGAGACAGCACGGTTATAGATAATTTATAGAGATGAATACCTTCCATGCCAGCCTTTCCATCGTTTAGAGTCAAACTATTCGGTCCTGTCATGGTAAATCGTCATCTAGCTCGTATTATCAATCATTCTTTGTCATAGAATCACCTAAGAATGTTTACTGGTGGTTAGAATGGCAAGAGTAAAACCCGCTTGGATGTAGAGGTATGAGAAACACCATCTAATATTTTCAATACTAATTTTACAGGTTCATTAAACACTTTCATAAAATGTATTGTTGCAAACCCAAGGTCTGAGTCTGTCCATGACATACTTATTACTTATCTCAAACGAATAAGATAATGAATATTCATAGCAAGATTTTCTGTTCCAATAACAATACAAATATCAAAATAAAACTTAAAATATAATTTACGATTACGATGCACTATGCAGTGCTTAATGCTTATTTTGCTTTAAACGTTTCAGAACGCGATAAACTGGTTCTGAGATTATCATCAATTCATTTTAAATTAAAAACATAACAAATATCTCAACCGAGATGATATCATTATCAAAAATATTAAATATAAAATAGCTTGAAAATACCTTAATGAAAAAATGCTCACCAGACCCCGAAATATTGACTTATTTGAGATAGTATTAGATTAGTTTGTCACATGTAATCATAGTTTATTTTTCATAGTTCAATCTATGAAGTTATGAACAAGTATTGATCAACTTATGAATTTTATAAACGATAACATACCATTTTCTACTAACATTTAGACTGTAATCATAAATTAATTAAATAATAAAGTAGCTACACTCACAGTGAAATATAAATAGTCGTTTACCCAAACATATTTTAAAGATAAATTCCAATAAAAACAATCAACATGATACTTCGCTTCATTCCACACTTAATCACTGCCCTGGTAACTGGTACCCCACCTCATCACTGTCCTGGTAGCTGGTAACCCTCCTAATCACTGTTCTGGTACCCCTCCTAATCACTGTCTTGGTACCCCCTCCTAATCACTGTCCTGGTACCCCCACCCAATCACTGTTCTGGTAACAGGTACCCCCTCCTAATCACTGTCCTGGTACCCCCTCCTAATCACTGTCCTGGTACCCCTCCTAATCACTGTCCTGGTACCCCTCCTAATCACTGCCCTGGTTCCCCTTCAATCAATGTCCTGGTAACCCCTCCTAATCACTGTCCTGGTACCCCTCAATCACTGTCCTGGTACCCCTCCTAATCACTTTGTCCTGGTACCCCTCCTAATCACTGTCCTGTTGGTACCCTCCTAATCACTGTCCTGGTACCCCTCCTAATCACTGTCCTGGTAACTGGTACCCCCCCCTAATCACTGTCCTGGTACCCCCTCCTAATCACTGTCCTGGTACCCCCTCCTAATCACTGTCCTGGTACCCCTCCTAATCACTGTCCTGGTAACTGGTACCCCTCCTAATCGCTGTCCTGGTAACTGTACTCCCTGGTAACTGGTACCCCCTCCTAATCACTGTCCTGGTACCCCTCCTAATCACTGTCCTGGTACCCCTCCTAATCACTGTCCTGGTACCCCCTCCTAATCACTGTCCTGGTACCCCTCTTAATCACTGTCCTGGTACCCCCTCCTAATCGCTGTCCTGGTAACTGGTGCTCGCCAGAGTGCCGCAGTCCGTAGTCAGCTCCTCCGGCAGGGGGTGCACTGACTCAGCGAACCCTCCGTCCACTAACTCCCGGTTAATACTCCTCCAGTCCCGTGACTCTTCCCCCTCCGAGGGGTCCCACAGGTGGACTTTGAGGGGTCCCTCCGGCACCCGCTCGATAACCTTGGCAATCAGCCACTTGTCCGTCACTCGCTCCAGGAAGAAGTCTCGGGCTGCCTCGGCCTCCTCGTTGTGCCTGATCTCCTCGCTCCCCACGAATACAGGTTCAGCAGAGGAGGAGTAGGACGGTCTGATGTCAGCTAGCAGCATCTCCTGCGCTTGGAAGGGCAGCTCTCTGATGAAACTAGGGTCCATGACACGCAGCGCCTTCTCGTGCACCACCTCAAAGGTGCCATAGTCCAGGTGGAACACCTTACACAACCCATCACCCACATCGTCAGTTTCAGTGACCCGTGCTCGTCTGAAGTCGTCGTTACCAACGCTGCTCTTCACAGCCACCACCTCCCCAATAGCAGGGTAGTACTTACACTCACGGAAACCTTTGAACTTGTACAGGGCGTTCATCTTCTCAGTCAGATAGGTCAGAGGGTCCTTCACTTCAACGTCCATTTCTATCTCCCCGGGGTTAATGTGGTGAGGTAGGATCTGAGCCCAGAAGTGGAATGCTGTCAGCACCGAAGTGACCTGGGCTATGATTGGCATATCGTTGGTAGGGGTTGGGGGCTTGTTGTCGGCGATCATGGCTTGCTCACTTTGGATGGAATGGAAGTCTGATTTCCTCTGATGGAGGAACCGACACTTGTCGCCCTTGTAGCACTTCCTACCGCGACTGAAGAAGCGGCAGAGAGTCCGTTGTGAGATCTTCTGTCCGTAGACGGCCTGTCCTATGTCGTCTCTGTCGTGGTCCACCAGGTTACTCTCGCTGTGGTAGTCCTCTGACATGGGATCGAATGAGGAGAGCGTGTCACTGTCTACATCGCTAGACAACTCACTGCCAATGGACTTGAGAGTGATGGTGGAGGTTCTGCCCTCCTCCAGTTTAGCGAGTGTCGTCTCCATACCCTTTACTCGGTCCTCTATGGCTGTACTCGACACTGGATCTGCGTTATACGCCCCATAATCCAGGTTAAATATCCGGTCCGCGTGCCCTGAATCCACGTACTCCGACACCAGACTCACCACTTTGTCGTCCACAATATCAGCGATAGTAACGGGCAGCGAGTCGTTGCGGAACTTGAGCAGGGCGTCGTCCGCCTCGCCGAGCGTCACCTCGGCTCTGTAACCGTACTGTAGTGGCACCACCTCCCCGCCCACACTCACGTACACTCGCTCCTCCGCCACGAGGTTCAGGAACGCCTCGGCCGCCTCCCGGCTGTACTTCCCTCGGTACGGTGTCTCGTCGTCATCCTCGTCAATCTCGAACACGTTTTCGTCATCAGCAGGCCCTATGACGTCATCATCCTCCTCTTTCCGGGGCTCTATCTCGGGGAGGAAGCACGGGATAGCTTGAGCCGGCAGCAGAGTGAACTTTTCGGGGAGCGGTCGGATGTGCTTCACCTCCACCTCCTCCACATTGCCGTAGTCCACGAACTGCACGAGGTATTTGACGATCTTACGGCTCCCTCGTTTCCTGAACACCTGCATCACCATGGCACGGTGCCAGCAGGTTGCCTCGTCCGGGGTCTTGGCTTTCCAGGTGTACCGGGCAGCACAGAACTCCCCAACCTGCAGCTCCACTTTGCAGGACAGGTCAGATAACTTGGTGCTGATCATCTGGGGAAGGGGAGGGGTTAATGGTAGGAGGTCAAGGTCAGATAACTTGGTGCTGATCATCTGGGGTAGGGTTAGAGGTAGGAGGTTAATTAAGGTGGGAATGAAGAGAACCATAGATGTAAGTATATAAGATATAACACACGATTCATGAAGTTACCCGACAGACTGACAGAGCTGTGGGATAAGATTCGACCTTGATTCAGAGGTCTCTCAGGAGCCACTTGCTGATTTATAATAGACCCACGTCAAAGCACATCAGAGAGTTAAATGTCTACTTTAAAAACCCCTCTAAAGTTGTCTGATGACCTTAACAGTAAGTCATATCAAAAAAACCTGCGAAGCAGGCTCCTCCACGAGGTTCTCTTCCACCCAGCTCCTCGTCTTAGATCCCTCCCACTGGATCTCCAGGAGGTTCTTGTTGACAGTCACCACCTCCCCCTCCCAGACCTCCCCTCCTACCTTCCTGGACACCTTGTCACCCATCTGCCAGACCTTCCTCTTGGAGAACAGGTGGGTCAGACTCTCGTTCAACGTCTGAAGGAGAATTCACATAATTTGATACACAATCGAGCAAGAATCTAACAGTTACAAACGGAGATCACTGATCATTTCCAAGCTTCTGGCAAAAGAGAAATTGTATATAATTAATGATCCAGAAAACTGCGAAGTGAGGGAATTGCTAAGGGGCACTTTTCCCATCATATGAAATATCATCCACGAAATTTTTGTACCGGATACCCACAACTCACGTTGAGTACTGCTAAGTTGACGTGATTGAGGATGATGATAAAGAAGAGGTCCGGGGATTCTACTCGTGTTACCAGGGCCGGGAGAAAGGTGGTGTCTGCTCTAACCGCCTCTATCTGTAGCTTAGTGTGCTTTCCAGCCTGTTGGTAGGGGAAATGTAAAATGATAAATACTGATATAGGGAGCTATAATCATCGAGAATTGACCTTTTCCAAACAGGACATTTAGTGTATTTTCTGCGAGACGAGGAAAATTCTTCATTCATATTATATATCCTCACAGCCTCCAAAGTCTTTTCCAATACCCCTCGCAACAACATACCACGTGAGAGGAGTAGACCTCTGCCTCAGTCAGGTTTCCCAGCAGGTAGGACTTAGGATCGTACATGATTCGTCTGAGTGCCTCAGTCAGGGTGTCGGAGGGGGCCTCCTCGGTGTCTGGAGTCTTGCGTACTTCGTCCGTTTCCAACCCGTCCATGTCACCGCCTGTACAAGGGATATTTAATGAAAATTCACAGCTTATTGGAGGCATACAATCCTATTTGCAATAATTGAGCAAACTTTTATAGAAGAAATGAATAAGGTTTGTTAGATTTGAAATCACTATCTACTTCTAGCCTAAAGGCTTTCGTCAGTAGATTTGAGTGACTCGTTACACTTACCCTCACTGATGGTCGCCTCGTCAATAACCACAACTCCCGATGACTGGGACATTTGTTCAGATCTGGAGTGGGAGGGGTCCTGGGACCCCAGGACGACTACCTCAGAGGAGGAGGGCCGGTTAGATGGGGTCCCGTTTTCTGGAGTAGCTGACCCTGAGTATGTCAGAGGATGGGATTATAAAATTGGGATTATAAAATTTCCTAAATTATCGTTATTGATCGTATCGTTCGAAGTTGAAGAGAATTATACACTGTACTGGATCACAATGCAAATTGATAATCTGTTTACCTTTCTGATAAGGCCTGTCAACATGCGACTGAGACTTGTCTTTCAACTCATGCGAAGGTCCAGGTCTGGCGACGTGTTCATTTCCCGATCTGAACAGTGCTTTATAGTTAGAAAATTTGAGGCACATAAGGCAAATGCTTCTTGATCACTGATATTTATTTCTTAGGGTTAAGCTGAAGTTCTTCCCTTATATCACCGAATGCTGATAGGAACTCACGGCTCAATGTCAGCTGCAGCATCCTCCAGATCTCTGTGAGATATCGTGAAGTTCGGAGGAGGGAGATGGTCATCCTGAGCAGCGGACCGTTCCCACCTACCACCGGACGATTCATGGTTACCATAGTAACTAGGGGAGTTATTCCGGTTGTCGTGGAAACCAGGGGAGTTTGTCCGGTTGTCATGAAAACCAGGGGAGTTATTCCGGTTGTCACGGAAAGCAGGGGAGCTTGTCCGGTTGTCATGATAAGCGGGGGAGCTTGTCCGGTTGTCATGGAAAGTAGGGGTGTTGCTACCACTCCTTCCCTCGTGGGTGGCACCTCGCGGATCCTCGTGTCGGTCGAGGGCCGGTGCGCTGCAGACATAGCTAGTGTTTGTGTGGAGAATCAACCGAGGGATGAGATAAATACAGGGGGGCTGGGCCCATACATTACATGGATAAGACTGAAATACTGAAGTCAAGATGAACTCTAGTCCTTATGCGCATAATATTATGAACTTATGAAGGAATTATGAAGAGTACTCATCATATTATAGTCATTTCTCAATATATTCTTGCAGTCAATGTGACACTTTTCATCAAAATGCAAAAAAAACAATAAATATTTTGATAGAGAATTCGCAAAGGCCTAAATAAACTTAAGCCAAACGTTTTAACTCTTTAAAACCATTTCATGAACAAGCAAGATTACAAAAAATTGTAACTGCATTGATCCTCTGGGTAGGGGTTAGTTTGGTTACAAACAAAAGAATAATGATAATCATTAATATATTAATAATGTCAAATTATAATTGATAAAACCTCTTTGAAACTTGTAAACACGCAACATTACGGTTCCACACGGAATAAAACAAACCATCAGGCAACACACAGGCTATTACCCGGTTCTGTGATCCTCGTGTTTGGGAGCTCTTGATCCGCCCCTCAGGTCCGCAAACACATTCCCCCGACCCACTGCTGCACTGTTCCCGAAGGTAACGGGCATGCTCCGGCTAGCCGGGGATCTGATGGGCTCCCCAGCGAAGGCTGCGGGTGGTTGGGTGCTGCCGAAGGAGGGAGGCCGGCCAATCTCGGGGGACCTCTCGCCGTTGTCTTCGGAGGAAGAGGAAACGCTGTACTTCCTGTTCCTTCGGCCCTTTCCTCACTTCGGCCATCGGCACCACTTCGGCTTCCGGATCTTTTCTCATCCCGTCTTTCAGAAGGGTTACGTTTATCGGAACCTCTGCTGTCACTTCGGGTATCTGTGACTGAGGAGAAGTTGCTTGGAGGTGGACGGGTTTCAGAGACAGGAGCAAAGTTGCTTGGAGGTGGACGGGTCTCAGAAACAGGAGCAAAGTTGCTTGGAGGTGGACGGGTTTCAGAAACAGGAGCGAAGTTGCTTGGAGGTGGACGGGTTTCAGAGACAGGAGCAAAGTTGCTTGGAGGTGGACGGGTTTCAGAGACAGGAGCAAAGTTGCTTGGAGGTGGACGGGTTTCAGAAACAGGAGCAAAGTTGCTTGGAGGTGGACGGGTTTCAGAGACAGGAGCGAAGTTGCTTGGAGGTGGACGGGTTTCAGGTTGTTTAACAGTAGAGCGGGTTTTCCTTACGGTAGATGGAGGCTGAGAAACTGGTCCCAAATAGGTAGGTGAGGTGCAAAGACCAGTCATTTGATCATTGCCTTCATCTGAAAAGGGAAATGAATACATTGATATCGGATTAAAAGGTGTCATCACCAGTCAGAAGAACTTGATCAGTTTATGAAATTATCATGAATCTCAAAATCTAGTGGCTGAGTAGTGAGTGTTGTTGTGTCCGTATGCATTTGCAGTTTCCAGAAGTTTTGGCGATTCAGGGTTGTTTATTAGCCATTCTGATTTCTGAACGAGAATTAACTAGGTGCGCAATTTAAAAACGTTGCCTGATCCCTGTAGGGCTTATTTTCTGAAAAGCCCTCAGGCGCGAATGGTGAAATTCATATCTCGGTCCAGGTTGGTCGTAGACACTTCTTTCCGGGCTCATTAGAATAGCAATGGCCATGTTCATATACGACTTGTTAATAAATGCGGCATAATATTAAAATATCTCGCACCTCAATATGCTGAGTCACCACGGTCAGATGACAGATCGAAACTTTTCATTTATCATTACGCGAATAGCATTCAAACCACAATACACAGTAGATTTGATCCGTCCATATCTCTTTGTTACAACAGGAAAACATAATATGACATATCGCCATGATTTGATTTCCTGACTAAATAGTATACGGCTCACTGGCTGAGCCCATCTTCCGCATGGGCAGCCCAACCAAGAGTTCAACCACTATCAGGTGTCTCAGGCTGATGATAAATCATTGCACAGGAGCCGCTCTTATATTTTAAGGTCATTTTGATAACTCAAAACTTACTCAAAATGTAATTTTGACTTTTTGAAAACACTAAAACAGGTTTAGGCACCAATAATCTGACTGACTGAATTTCCGCATCGGAAATCGTTCAATAATAAAATAAAACAGTTTATTTTATTAAAAACGACATTTTTCCTTTGCGAATGATTATAATTCTTTTTTAGATTTATCATTCCTATTTTCTCCTTGAAATTTAACCTTTTAAATTACCCAAATTAACAAACTAAATAAAATAATCCTGATTAAGGTCCATCAAATGGTGAGAAGCATGCTCCAGAGCCCCGGTTTCGTTCTGGGTTTTCTTGCTTTCACTTCCTCTCATGGTGAGTAATTAGTTTGTGGATGGAAAACATCATATCTTGCAAGGGTTGCACTATCAGTATCACTCGGGTTGCACTCCTGCACGGGTTGCACTCCTGCAAAGGTTGCACTCCTGCACGGGTTGCACTCCTGCAAGGGTTGCACTCTCACTCGGGTTGCACTCCTGCAAGGGTTGCACTATCACAAGGGTTGCACTCCTGCAAGGGTTGCACTATCACAAGGGTTGCACTCCTGCAAGGGTTGCACTATCACAAGGGTTGCACTCCAGCAAGGGTTGCACTCTCACTCGGGTTGCACTCCAGCACGGGTTGCACTCCTGCAAGGGTTGCACTCCTTCAAGGGTTGCACTCCTGCAAGGGTTGCACTCATTCAAGGGTTGCACTCCTGCAAGGGTTGCGCTCCTTCAAGGGTTGCACTCCTGCACAGTGCACGGGTTGCACTCCTGCACGGGTCGCACTCTGCATCATTTTGCTACCGTGATATCCAGTACTTTCAGTTTTTGAGGCATGTGGCGATAGGAAACATAGGCAGGCAACATAATTGAAATTTTTTGTAGCTTAAAATAGGCAAGTTAGCAGACCCATGAAGTCATAAAATTACCCACGGCTTACAAGGTGCAGAAAAAAAGAAAAAAAAGTGCACCGTACTGGATCATTACACTAGGTACCCATGTACCAGGTACCACGGCCTCCAAGGTGCGCGATCATTACACTACGATAACATCATTTACCAATCAGCAGGTGCCACTAGTAACAGCACAGTCGGAGACAACAGTAGCACCGACTAAACCACAGTCGGGTCCCGGTGTCATACGCATCAAACTAGTGCAGTACCAAGACATACAAAGGACATACTCCTGCTCTAGTACAAGTGGAGATTGTACATCTGAAATACGTTTTATGGGCATGACCCTAAGATTGCAAGATCCACACTCGAATTCGAGGTTCGGCTCCAACTTCATAACCCTAGATGGACGTGAAATGAGAAGCGATGCCTCAGAGCTAGGTGCGATAGTGTACTGGGAGTTCTCAGCGACCTTCTCCGCCCTCCCAGAGAGTGCCTCCATCCGGGATGTGGTGTATCTGACGGGGTCTACGTGTTCGGTGGAAGAGGGGATAACCCTCCCTCGACCCGGGGACCAGTGGAGCAATCACAGAGAAATCTACTGCCAGTCAAATGGTGCGGTGGTTGATTTGCGGCTATCTATCATGATACAAGTTACATGTGACACAGGGAATTGTGTATTTTGCCCGGAGTACTACCATGACATCAGCACGTGTGACAAGTACTGTAGACCGGTTGAGGGCAAATACTCCTGTCAAGAAGACGGAAGTAAGAAGTGCCGCTACAACTGGCGTGGAAAGATTGCTCATATTGCTCTAAAGGATATTTTGGAGAGCAATGCCAAACACCGTGTTTCCCTTCACAAAGATATTACTGTAGTGAAACAGGAGAAAAGGTGTGCTTTGATAAAAGAAACAATCCTGAGAACTACTGCGTCAAGGAGCCCCTAATTAACTTCACAGCATTGTTTATATCAGCAATAGCTGTAGCTCTAATACCGATATTACTGATAGTGGTTGAGTGGATACTACGGATAAGGGTCAAGTTACAGGAACGCAGAGCGCTTGATGAGGGGCAGGAGAAAAACCAGAGGAGGGATCTCTGAGAGACGAGTGGTGGGAGGAGGAGGAGGAGGATTATTATGAGGATTTCATAGTGCATCATGTGGTGAGTTGAAGTCACTTATAGGGGAACAGTCGTGCTCATTTTGCGAAATTACTTATTTAGCGGAGATGGGATATATAACCCGAAAACTTCTGAAATATGCACCAAAAAAGTTAGGGCCTCTAAGATTTTCACGGACAATTTTTAAAATTCTGTCAAATTTCCAAATTCATCTCTTTATAATGAAAGTAACTTAATCGAATTGATTACTTGATAAATTCCTCAACCGTGCCTCCTATCACACCACTGTAGGGGAACAGACTTTTATAAAAGTATTAAAGGACGAGTAAAGCGAAATTTAAGGTATACAAAATATTTCATATTATGATATGTATCATAATTAAAAGCACTTTAGTCAAAGTCCGATGTTTCTATTCACTTCCTACCGCACGCTATAGCTAAATCAAAGAGCAATTCTAGGCGCAAAATATGATGCAGTACGGTCCCCAGTATCAAATTACACCCTGACTCACTATGTAAACACTATGTAAACACAGTATATATTTCATTGTTTTTGATGGTTTTGATTGATTTTTTCACGCCTCGATAACTAATTAGATGGATTTGTTGGTTTTTATTATTGACTCATAGAATTGAGAATTCCACTAGACGAAGCATTACAGTGTTTAACCACTCATATGGGATGGATAATTATACCAAAACACAAGATTAATAACATGCAAAATACATAACATGCAAGGTCCCGTGGATAGGAAGGGGACCAAATTCCGACATCAACTGCGTGTTATGTATGATAAATATATGGAAGGGAATATCTCGTCTTGTAGGTGTGGTAGAATCTTCGTTTTTAAACGATTAGATTAGAAAATTGCCCTAGATTCTGTGTAGAACGTCTCAGAACGATATTTGAACAAAATTTCTTCGCTTTACTCGTCCTTTAATTGTTTATTCCTAACACTTCTTCTTCCAGGAGGAAGATCAAGCAGTCGCTACTATGGAACATGAGATTACACAGGAAACAGGGAAAAGTGAGGAGAATGAGGGGAGAATCGGAGGACACCACAGAGAGGACGCTGGTGGGACGCGGGACGCTGATGTGATAGTACATGAGGTGAGTTTTACTGCTTTCATCTCCAGCTTCAGTCGAGAACAGGAAGTTCAAAACTGTCATTTAACCGATAAAATGGAAATTTTCTTGACTAGAATCTTCCAGTCAGAGATCTGAGATATACATTCAACCTTCATAACTACGTAATATATTTGAGTTTATTATGTATAGATGCCTTGTTACTGAAAGGATTGCTAGCAAGAACGACTCTTTATTCACTGCACTTTCTCTTTCAGGGAAGAGACAAAGTGGACAGGATAAGGAGAGAACGGAAAGAAGAGAAGATGGTGAAGAGAAACATGTGAATACGATACTGATACAGGACGAAGATAAAGAAATTGATGAAGAACAGAAACAAGAAAATAATGGGGAAAATGTTAATGCCATACTGATACAGGACTTTAAATGGGGGGGAAAAATTTTTTTAAATAGTATCATGTGGTGAGTTGAAGTCACTTATAGGGGAACAGTCGTGCTCATTTTTATGAAATTACTTATTTAGCGGAGATGGGATATATAACCCGAAAACTTCTGAAATATGCACCAAAAAAGTTAGGGCCTCTAAGATTTTCACGGACAATTTTTAAAATTCTGTCAAATTTCCAAATTCATCTCTTTATAATGAAAGTAACTTAATCGAATTGATTATGATAAATTCCTCAAACCGTGCCTCCTATCACACCACTGTAGGGAACAGACTTTTTATAAAAGTATTAAAGGACGAGTAAAGCGAAATTTAAGGTATACAAAATATTTCATATTATGATATGTATCATAATTAAAAAGCACTTTAGTCAAAAGTCCGATGTTTCTATTCACTTCCTACCACGCTATAGCTAAATCAAAGAGCAATTCTAGGCGCAAAATATGATGCAGTACGGTCCCCAGTATCAAATTACACCCTGACTCACTATGTAAACACTATGTAAACACAGTATATATTTCATTGTTTTTGATGGTTTTGATTGATTTTTTCACGCCTCGATAACTAATTAGATGGATTTGTTGGTTTTTATTATTGACTCATAGAATTGAGAATTCCACTAGACGAAGCATTACAGTGTTTAACCACTCATATGGGATGGATAATTATACCAAAAACACAAGATTAATAACATGCAAAATACATAACATGCAAGGTCCGTGGATAGGAAGGGGACCAAATTCCGACATCAACTGCGTGTTATGTATGATAAATATATGGAAGGAATATCTCGTCTTGTAGGTGTGGTAGAATCTTCGTTTTAAACGATTAGATTAGAAAATTGCCCTAGATTCTGTGTAGAACGTCTCAGAACGATATTTGGAACAAAATTTCTTCGCTTTACTCGTCCTTTAATTGTTTATTCCTAACACTTCTTCTTCCAGGAAGAAGATCAAGCAGTCGCTACAATGGAACATGAGATTACACAGGACGCAGAGAAAAGTGAGGAGAATGAGGGGAGGATCGGAGGACACCACAGAGAGGACGCTGGAGGGACGCGGGACGCCGATGTAATTGTACATGAGGTGAGTTTTACTGCTTTCATCTCCAGCTTCAGTCGAGCACAGGAAAAAATAGAGATGTAAAAACTGTCATTTAACTAATAAAATGGAAATTTTATTGACTAGAATCTTCCAGTCAGAGATCTGAGATATACATTCAACCTTCATAACTACGTAATATATTTGAGTTTATTATGTATAGATGCCTTGTTACTGAAAGGATTGCTAGCAAAGAACGACTCTTTATTCACTGCACTTTCTCTTTCAGGGAAGAGACAAAGAGGACAGGATAAGGAGAGAACGGAAAGAAGAGGAAGATGGGGAAGAAGAGAAACATGTGAATACGATACTGATACAGGACGAAGATAAAGAAATTGATGAAGAACAGAAACAAGAAAATAATGGGGAAAATGTTAATGCCATACTGATACAGGACGGAGAGGAAGAAATTGATCGAGAAAAGCAAAAATGAGGAAGATATGGAATATGTAAATGCGATACTGATACAGGACGAAGATGAAGAAATTGATGAAGAACAGAAAAAAGAGGAAGTTGGGGAATATGTAAATGCCGTGCTGATACAGGATGAAGAAGAAGAAATTGATGAAGAACAGAAAAAAGAGGGAGATGGGGAATATGTAAATGCCATACTGATACAGGACGAAGATGAAGAAATAGATGAAGAACAGAAAAAAGAGGAAGATGGGGAATATGTAAATGCTATACTGATACAGGACGAAGATGAAGAAATTGATGAAGAACAGAAAAAAGAGGAAGATGGGGAATACGTAAATGCCATACTGATACAGGACGAAGATGAAGAAACAAATGAAGGACAGAAAAAAGAGGAAGATGGGAATATGTAAATGCCATACTGATACAGGACGAAGATGAAGAAATAGATGAAGAACAGAAAAAAGAGGAAGATGGGGAATATGTAAATGCTATACTGATACAGGACGAAGATGAAGAAATTGATGAAGAACAGAAAAAAGAGGAAGATGGGGAATATGTAAATGCCATACTGATACAGGACGAAGATGAAGAAATAGATGAAGAACAGAAAAAAGAGGAAGATGGGGAATATGTAAATGCCATACTGGTACAGTAGGAAGATGAAAATATTGATGAAGAACAGAAAAAAGAGGAAGATGGGAAATATGTAAATTGCCGTACTGATACAGGACGAAGATGAAGAAATTGATGAAGAATAGAAAAAAGAGCAAGATGTCGGTGCATTTTCGCTGTACCCTGAACCAATATGATAAGCTATCAACGTTTATAGACACCTTATAAAATATCTTAAGAACAATTTTTGAATAAATCTTGTAGGTGTTTGGTCATTGCATGAGGTCAATGTAATTTCTTCGATTAATTGACTTCAAATGGCGATACATGATCTATCGTCATGGCGATAGTTATTTACTCGGCGATCACATGGCATCCGTCCCAAACCGTCGGGGCAAATGAGAACAGTGCAAAAATTAGTCGCGAGAGTCGGTCATATCAGCCGCGGATATTGAATGTTCTTGAAATTGTCCCTATCGGGGCTGATCGGCCCCAATAAGAAAAAATGTACCAGACAGCGCCGATCGGGGGCAGATTGGCGCCGATCGGTGACTGATAGGCGGTCATCGGCGTCTACGACAGCCAAATAAAAATTGCCATGTTTTTATCGGCGCCGATCAGTGGTATCGACAATCAGTCTTGAAAACAATTTATTTTATTTGGATTTTGATGAAAATTGTGAACTAACTCTTTAATTATAAGTTTCAAATGAAAATTTATAACTTTTGTTTTATTATTTGGAAAGATCAGAGAGTCAGCGAGTTGCTAAGATAACTAGATGAGTAGATAAGATAGATTATTACAAATTCAAAAGCTTTTTCAGAATAGTCTAATAAACAACCCAAAACTTCTGGACACTGAAATTCATACTCATCAACTAACAATTGACACTCAGTTACTTGAGTATCAAGCTTCAGTACAGGCGCTACAAACCACTGAGATATGAATTCAAGATAACAGATGTTCCTCGCTTACCCAGTTTTCTAGCAGCTAGTCCCATCTCCACCAGCTTGTCGTTTATATTGATATCGCCGTTCATGTCCAAATCTACGCCATAAACTTGGTTCTCTATCTGACTAACACGCACTTTGAGTCTTTGCCCAGATACCAGGTCCCAAAGAGCTTCAGTGGTGCCACGGTCCCAACGATCTGATAGAATGTTGATTCTAGATAACGGGACCTTTTAGGACTTGTACGTTTCAGGAGGCTGACTGAGATGTAATATTATCAAGGTCTTCGTCCAAATTTAATTAACAAGTTTTACTAATATTGATCAGATCAAGAATGAGCTGAGGAATAGTATGTAGGATCAACAATCAGTGCCTTTACGTTTCAACAACCCCTAACAAATTCAACCTCCTCACATGCTTTTACAACCGTTACGTTACGATCTCACTGAGGGTTATTACAACCCTCAGTGAGGGTTATTACAATCCTCAGTGAGGGTTATTACAAACCTCAGTGAGGGTTATTACAACCCTCAGTGAGAGTTATAACAACCCTCAGTGAGGTTTATTACAACCCTCAGTGAGGGTTATTAAAACCCTCAGTGAGGGTTATTAAAACCTCAGTGAGGGACGAGGGTTATTACAGCCCTCAGTGAGGGTTATTACAACCCTCAGTGAGGTTCAGTGAGGGTTTCAAACCCTCAGTGAGGGTTATTAAACCTCAGTGAGGGTTACAAACCTCAGTGAGGGTTATTACAATCCTAGTGAGGGTTAAGAACCTCAGTGAGGGTTATTACAACCCTCAGTGAGGGTTATTACAACCCTCAGTGAGGGTTATTACAACCCTCATGTCAGTGAGGGTTATTAAAACCCTCAGTGAGGGTTATGAAAACCCTCAGTGAGGGTTATTACAAACATCAGTGAGTGTTATTACAACCCTCAGTGAGGGTTAATACAACCCTCAGTGAGGGTTATTACAACCCTCAGTGAGGGTTATTACAACCCTCAGTGAGGGTTATTACAACCCCTCAGTGAGGATTATTACAACCCCTCAGTGAGGGTTATTACAACCCTCAGTGAGGGTTATTACAACCTTCAGTGAGGGTTATTACAACCCTCAGTGAGGGTTATTACAACCCTCTCAGAGAGTTATTAAACACCTACCCTCGTTTCCGGGTGGGACTATGCCAGTCAGGTAGCACTGCTGTACGCACATCGGCCATCTGTAGATCAGGTCGTCAGGGATGTCCAGCAGATTCTCGAAGGAAGTAGTTTCTTTGTTGCCGTAGTCAACGAAGAGAACAGTGAACTGGTAATCTGAAATTACAATAACGTAGTCAACGATGAGAGCTGGTAATCTGAATTTACAGGTTTTGAGTCTTTCTCTCAGCCCATTATTCAGTATCGCAGCAAAGCAAGCACAAGATTTGGAAAGCCCGGCCACAACTTATTATACCCTGGTATGCGTCTGATGAAAAAGGACTGTTACCTGGTAGGTTTTCAATGATGCATCCTCGGTACCATTGGTTGTCCACGGAGAACTGGCACAGGACCATCTTCCCGAGGGAGTGAGACTTGTTCCTCCGGAGGGAACTGCCGTGGGTTGACACGTAGTTGAACAGTTCCAGCTGTAAGTAATGAAACAATAAATTTAATGAAACAATAAATTCATATTTTACAGCAATTAAACCAAAGCATTTTACACTGATGAGTTTCATTACCAATCAATAGAAATATCATGCTTTGTTAAGTTCTAGCATAAGAACCTGAATGTGTAGTAATACGGTGAGTAATAGTGTCGAGCCCCGAAGGGGCGAGCCATTATTACGAACCGTATTACATACCTACTAATACTGCAACCACTATAAGGGACGAACATATTATTTTGATAAGATTTGTTTCAAAACCACTCGTTTTAAAGCAGTTTCGTATAGCAGTTGCAGTATTACAATGGTTACACAGGCTCAACGTCGGTGGTGAGAACTATAATATAGTTCACAGGGATGAAGAGAATTTGAAGGTTTAGCGCCAATTATATAATCAAATTGTTGCAATTTCCTCTTTTAGCTGGATACCATCCCTTGTATCGTCCACTTTCAAAGATTTGACGAAGAATTGACTAGGATTGTAGAGTTCTGAAAAGAAACGTTCGTTATATCATATGATTAACTCTGAATGACATAAACTGGTCAATAAACCGTTAAACACAGTTGGTATCAATGATCTAAGTTGAATTTGATAGAATAGGTCTGGATCACTTTGAATCCGTCCCCCGACTAGTAGTAGATAAAAATACCATTGTACCTTCGATTGTACAGAAGTTGGGGCGGTTCGGATCGTAGGAAGTGAAGTCAGACATTTCCGTGAAGTATCTCTTGATCCTCTTACTGCTGCACATGTCTGCTATCCTGGGGCCTCCTTTCTGGAGGGAAATACTCTGCGGGGGAAGAACGTGACTGTTCACTGAGGCAGGATGAAGGGAGTCTCTAGAAACAGGATGTCCTGCGTCTCTTGGCATAGCGTGCTCTGGGTCTCTGGAAGCAAAGTGTCCCGGGTCTTTTGGTGTACTATTTGACCGTCTCCCTTCAGGGGGCCTGCTCTCGTATCCTCGGGATGGAAGCACAGCTGTTTCCTCTCGAACTGGTGTTACAGGCTCCTCGGTAACCCGACGACTCTTGTCTTCGGGGCGGATCTGAGAAAAAGAGATACGTTAGCAGGGCATATTCTATTTGTTCTATCTAATCATAACGTTCAGATAGCGTCAGTTCAGACTGAAAATTTAGAATTCTCTTCAGTGGCATAGCTTTAAAAACTGAAATTAGTCGCCAATAGCTTCTGAAAACCTGTGTATTGCGATCTGGTGTAATATCTCGTAGCTCTATACTCTGAAAGTGAGCTCGTAATCACAAAGCAACAGCAGCGAGCAGTTCAATGATGATTGATATATCAAAAGGATCAAATGACACATGATCATAAAGATACACTGATCGATTAGCGATATTTATAATCAGCCCATTGGGTAGTAAATCAGTAAATGTTTAGCAGGGTCAAATAACACCCATGCCCAGAACCGTTTAAAAATGAATCGCCCGGCAAACTTGGCATAAATTTAATCCTATTCAAAACAACCCCATCAAATCTATGTACCAAATGCTGCAACATGCTCAAGATTAGCGGATAGGAATTTTATTTGGGAATAGGAAATAATTTACGCACTCCTTATACACCTACATCAGTTCTTACTTTAGTTTGGGGATTGAAATAGTGATACGGTTGCTTGGAATTTGCAGAAAGTTCAGGAGCAGTAACAGTCGGGGTGATACTTCGATCATGATTGGCAGTAGGACTTTGGGGTCCAATGGGACTTGGGGGCCTTCTCACAGGACTTTGGGGCTTGGGACCTGGTTTTTCAGAGTTTCGTTCTGGTGCAATAGGTCTAAAACCAGCTGCGGGCTATTGGAAGATTAGCGAATGCGGGCTATTGAAAGATTAGCAAATGCAGGCTATTAAAAGAGTAGTAAGTTCGGGATATCAAGTTATAATAAACGCAAAACACATGAAAATTGGCAGCTAATGGTTGACAGAAAAGATCATTGATTGTCATTCCATGAAACATATGATAAAAAGAATCAGCATTCGCTATTCGGCTCCAGAGAACATGACACGCCCACCTACCCTTGATATCTTACCTTAGGTTGAGTGGAGGTAAAGGCCCCGGGAGTCAACAAGGCGGCCGGAGATACCAAGTCCGACTGAAACAATTTCACCATTTTACAAGATAGTCTCGACCAATACAACTACTATAAACATAAACTGTGGGGGTGAGAGGTCCTGTGGGTCTATAGCTGGCAGTCAAGCAGGATGTGGTAATTTTGCCAAACTGAAAGCTAAAATGCAGTCAATGTAAACGTGCGTGCTGATTATATTTGGGGTCCTTTGTGAAATGAAATGACGTTGGGATTCGCGCGTTCCATACAAGTGCGAGCTTGACTATCTGCTTAGTAATGCACGAACTCGAGCTCGAAAATACGTTCACCTCGAAAAAAAAAAAGTGTGATTAGAAATCAGTGTGATCAGCAATGAGACTGTTTAGTGTTTACTGACGCCACTAGCAGTCTGCCTTGGTTTTAACAAAATATGTAGTGACGTATGAGTTCCAGAGACTCCATCAGCAAAACTTGCCGCAGGATTGTTTTTAACGCCGGATTGTTTTGAAGTACCTGTTTCTGTTCTTGGCGCTTGGAATGTCTGCTGTCTGTATCCGTGAGTCTGCCAGTAGATCTAGACTCCATCTCCTCACTCCTCGTCCTATCACCATCTGACACCCTCTCAACCTGTCTGTCTACTGACCTAGACGATCCTCTAAGCTGCTGTCTCTCAGAACCCCCTGAATGCTGGCTGTCTCTGTACGGCAAACTATTGGAGGTAGACTCAGGAGTAGGTAGTCTGGGTTCTCTGGTGTAGTGAGACGAGGGGGCTGGCTCAGAGGGGAGGGGGTCTCTGATGTGAGGAGCGAGTGGGGCTGAGAAGGCTGCCGAGTGGGCTGCAGAGTGGGGAGTGGATAGGGGCGTAGAGTGGGAAGTGCTCTCCTCTATGTCACTGCCTGAACATGTGGGTTTCTTTAAAGTTTAAACATGAAGACCATGTTTTGAATCATGGAAGTACGCCAATTTATCAAGAGTTGTTAATTTGTGAAATTGAATTTGAAAAGTGGTAAATTCTAGCTCATCATCCTTACCATCTAAACCCATGTGATCGATAGCATCTAGGAGTGGGTTCACATCGATCTTAGGGGGAGTTGGAGCAAACAGAATATCAGACTTCAACTCACACACCTTCTTGTGCACCTGTAATGAAGAAATTCCACATGATTTGAACGGAGGATATAATTCTGATTGGAGGATATTTCATCTACAGAATCCATTGCAATTATAACAACAGGAAAAACTTGCGAGATGTGAGTTGTGACAACTAAATCTCGTGTGAACCGCAGGTTAAATAAAAACTGCACCTGTCTGAGTCTCCCCGGGTCCTTATCAATCTGCTGTGTCTCATATCTCAGTTCGTCAATCTCTCTCAGGAGGTCCGATGGAGCAGGGCCTGACATTTCCCTTTTCAGTGCTTCATACCTGCAGATAAACTTGAATATAGAATCGGAATAAGCTAATTAGACCATAAACAGATGTTTCCTTTCAACCAATAATTAAAAACCAAAATAAATTTATTTGTACAGAGCGCAATTCGCATTTTGAATATCCCTGATCGTCCCAATTTTTCAAGTTTCATGAATCTCACGATTTTCCCAAAGCTTTTGATTCTTGACTATCCTCTCGCATCCTTTAACGTTTTCAACTTGCCCGCTGAATGAAATTCTTCAATTTTGTAACAGTCACATTACCTTTCTTGGAGTTTTTGCTGTAACATTTGGAAAGTCCTATCGAGATCAGTGTCCGGATTACTCAGCTTCTTGGCATCAGCCTCCAGCTCCTCCAAATCATTCAGAATGACGTTCTGCTGCTGTTTTATCTTACGTTTATCCATGGCACTACGGCAGTTAATTAGTTAAATGTTAGTCAGTGATAGGCATCGATGATAAAGCTGAGTAAAAGAAATTTCATCGTCAACATCCAGGACGTATTTTATCAATTTTAGTTGACTAATTATCCGGTTGTTATATCAAGTCAATATTCATTAACCAAGTCAATCGAAAAGTAGCATATGTTTCTCTTTGAAACATATGGGGTGTCGATGGCCAAAAATGGAGTTTTGGCTAGAAATTATAGAGGAGCATCGTAGCCACCCCAAAAACTTTACGGAATAAAAATCTTGTTCCTAGCCTGAGATCTTGAAAATCGGAACTTGCCTTTAACAGTACGCGCGCGAACTTCAATCGCGATTTGCCGAAAACGTCCTTCATTTTTTTGAGAATCGCTCTGAAATTTTCCAGATACTATGTTCTAGGGATTAAAATGAAGAGATTTTTCCAACGGATTTTTGATTTAGGCCTCAGAACCGAAAATATTCCATTTTGAATTTTTGCGACCGGAAAAAATCGTCAAAATTCGGTCTTCTTGAAAATTCAAAATCGAATATTTTCAGTTCTGGAAACAAGTGTGGGGGACTTTAGAAAGAAAAAACACAGTACAGAAACTGTGATGAAATCAATTAATCAATGTCTCTGTACACAAAAATGTCTCTGTAAGTCTGTAGTACTGATAGTTTCATTCGTCATTTCGTATTTCATGAAGACTGGACTGTATTGTGTGTGATTATACCATTTACAATTAGCGAAACCCAAAACTAGCAAGTTTTGAAATTTGATGTCCAAAGATAATGCATCAAATTATGGTATCGAATAACTGGTCAACAAAAGGATTAAGAAAATAACAGATTTGATTCACCAATTTCTTCGAGGGTTAAATTTAAAGCATATTGAAACTCCCAGGAATAAAAGCAATTTTTATTTAACATAAATTATCAACATCGAATTATTACAAAACAATCACCATTAATATTATACAATAATAGCTTTATTAAATTTTATTAAATCTGATCTTTAAAAAAAAGAAATAATTATTTAGATTTCCAGATCTAGAAAACTCAACACACATTGTGTGGTACTAGAAACAATATCAATTCCACCAACACATCAGCAACGAATATAAACCATACAAAAAGCTAAAAAGCAACAAAAAAAGATGTGAAAGTGTGTATATTGAATAGAGTAAACAAGATATAATAGAAAATTCAAGATATCCTCAGATTTCACTAAGTAATTATTTAAGAGAGTTGTTTTTGAAATATTCAACATACAAAACCATAATTTATAGACCTCAATTCACGAATCTGAATCCGACTTATGGATATATCTGAGAACACCCTGATGATTTAAATGGGTCACTGAAATCATCAACAAAGCTTAATTGCGTTGAGGGGATTGGTTTCATGATAAACCGTATCTATTGTAATGTCCCCATCCCGAGAGATGGGACACAGCTCCCTGCTGGGAACTGCAAGGCGGAAGCACTAGCAACTAGGTGCAACATAAAAACATGTTGCGCTAAAACCTCGAGAAACTGTGCCGAGACATCTTAATCACCATGGGACATGACCGTGCACAGGTTTGAATTATCTATGTCACTCATTCTTAAAGCCTCCCTTGCGGGAGGTGAGCCTAGCCCCGAGGTACTGCAATACGGGGAAGACTCGTGGTCCGGCTGAAGCAAGCTCCACATCCGAGACCAGTTGCCAAAAATCAATTTAATATTGAAGCTACTCGATGAGTAGCGTATCAGATATTAAACTGATAAGAACAGATACTACACTTGATCTTAGCCAAAAGGCCGAGAAGCGATGACTGAGAGGTGTTTGAGAGGACTATATGCAGCCACGAAAATATTTCCTTGTGTTGAAAAAATGGCATATTTATCAGGATTTGGGAGATGAAATATGAAAATTTATAATATCTGGTACGCCTCAACAACAGATCAAAATGTGCTAAATGAGTAGCATCCTAAAATCAACATTTATCTGATCAAGGAAATTTAAAATTTACACACATTAATACACATAAATACTACAGTGAATGTCTACGAGAACGCAGTAAACAGGAGCTCATATACCACAGCTCATTAATTAGAGAGCAAGGCGTTGGGGCAGAGAGCTAAGATGACGTCATCGCAACACATTGCTATGACATCACCAGGGATTCAGCAATACACAGATATTATATTATGAACGGATTAAATCAGAGTACTTCTGTACTTTGGTTTGATGTTTAAAATATTAGGGATTAGTGGGGTACTTATTAACGAATTAAGGCAGTCTAGTGAACAATAAGAGGGCGATGCTGACGTCATTATCGAGACTAAATAACATGAATTGAAGACGCAGCATTGCCTAAAATTTGGTACTTCACCAACACATCCTACTTGAATTAATCAGCACATTTTGTTTTTGTCCTGGAAAGCATGAAGCTCAGAGAGGGTAATGTCCTTACAGATGTCAGGGTCATGTGATCTCCCCGTGAGTATTTCACACAGGTTAGCTCGGTATTCGGCCTCCTCAAGTGGCTTTTTGTCCGGTATCATGTGATAGCGAAACCTGAACAAATTGTGTCGTTATGGAACATTTATTTTAATGTTTTAGTCTTGTTCCAATAGCTGTAACAGCCAATGTGTCAAATTTTGCATTTAAATTAAACTATGGCACACTATGCAAGTAAGGTGGTAGCCGGTCATTGTTTTCTGAAGAATCGCGATTATGTGCATTACTGAAATTTGACACTTGTTAATATTCAAATAACCAAGATAACTCATAACAAGTTCCTCGTTTAATAAAGTAATGGTACCGACGGTATGTTTTTTGTAGCATGCAAATTGCAAAACCATAAAAACAGGTGTTTCTTTTTAAGATTTTGATTGCCCAGCAATGCATCATCATCGTTAACCTCATCAAGTACTCAATATAATCTATAGAGTAAACACTATACACTGTACAAGATACACCATACACTGCACCAAACACCATACACTGCACCATTCAAAGTACACTATACACAATACACTGAACAAATACATAACGTACTTGTAGAATGTATCCTCAAAGAACGCCTTGTCCTTCGTGAAGCGCTCGTAAAGGGAGTGCATTGTCTCAGGAACCAGCCACGTCAGATTATACGCCGTCTGAGATTATGAAGAAATGAGAACGACCAATGGATAGTGATACTATGCTTCAAATTTGTAGTAAAAACCCTTACAGAGAAGATATTAATTGAAGTCATATTATTCCAAAGAGCAAAGAGCAAGAGGTAGTGAAGAGGATGATCCTGACAATTATATGGAGTTGCTACTTGCTATGAGCAATACGTCAATAAGCTGCCTAACCTGAGTGTCGTATTCTTTGAACCAAACTGTTTCGTTTTTCTCGTTCGCTCTGTCCAAATCAAATAGGAAGGTCTCAGCATTGAGTGGTCTAAATGTGGAATCTGCGTGCATCCCTGTGTGAAGAAGGCAGTCAAAAGCCGGCTGGTTTTACACTTCAAACATCGAACATGCTTCTACTGCTCCCAAAAGCACGCTTTCCGGTTATTTAGTGATGACTGTCAAGAACTTTACAACGGTATATCAATACCAATGGTTTCAGGTTGTATATACCTTATTGGCCCTTATTTAACCGGCCCTTAAGGACAAAAACGACTTTGAGATTTTTGTCCAAAGGGCCGGTTAAAAAAATGGCCGGTTAAAATGGGGCCGATGAAATTAAAGGCCAGTTGATTGAGGTCAGATGAAACTTTTGTTACTTGGCTTATGTACTGGCAAATTCATTTGACCGTCATAATATAACACAGATAATGACTTAAATCATGATATTAGACCAGTATTTGAGTTTTTTGATACAATTTACTTAGTGTAAGTTGGTTTTTGTGGCTACTTTTGAGCAAATTTTTCTTGTTTTTGGCAACTGATTCAAAAATTTTTGTCCAAGGGGCCGGTTTAAATGGTTCAAAAATGATTCGATTTTTGTCCATAGGGCCAGTTAGAAAAAGGGCCGGTTAAAAAAAAGGCCGGCTAAATAAAGGCCAATAAGGTATGTGATATGGGTAGAAAAGCAGGGCCAAACAGTTACCCATCAGCTGATAGGAACTACTTATAAAAGCGACTCAAGTCTAAACTTTGTCAATATTGTCTACTTTGAGGGTTTATTTTCCATCCGTTTAGCATATCTAGGTTATGAATGGCTTCATCCAAACCGCCACAGAGCAGACATAATACGCACCATCTAGCGTGTAAACTCTGACAGAAGGTTTGAAGTTGGAGTAGGTGGTGACGCTGGGAGATATGAACTGGAACCCGGTAGGATGATGGGTCTCATCCTCACTGTACATCATGCAGTACTGGTCTTGGTGGGTGTGACCCACGTACTGACCCACGATAGTAGACTCAAACCTACGGGGGTTATGTGTACTGACCCACGATAGTAGACTCAAACCTACGGGGGTTATGTGTACTGACCCACGATAGTAGAGTCAAACCTACGGGGGGTACATGCACTGACCCACGATAGTAGACTCGAACCTACGGGGGGTTACATGTACTGACCAGTGACCCAGTGACCCACGCACGATAGTAAACTCAAACCGATGGCGAAGAGGAAGAATAGAGGGGAGATGACAGAGAAGGCCGAATAGTGGAAGGGTCCTCAAATAGAGTAGGTGGAAAAAATTCAACAAGGATTTGGGGTTGAAAAGAAGGCACAAGCAAGATCAAAGAATTTTTCTCAGGTCAAGAGGAAGTCTCAAATTCAACAGTACCTGTCTATTATCTTGTAGTAGTTCCAACTGAAAGATTTGAGGCAGACGGAGTGGCAGGTAGGAATATGGCCCAGAATGATTACCTGATATCAACATATTAGTACGTAAGAGCTTTAGTAAGTGCTAGAAGAATCGGTACAAAAATCACCCAAAATTCAATTTTGAAGTTTTGGATAGTAAAGGTCCGACTTTATTTTAAGAATTATTGTGCCATGTGCATCATGTACACTGTACAGTGCACACTATACAATTAAATACAACATATTAATACATCCCATCCTGTAAACCGTTAACCTTCTTATTTCGCTGCTCAGCCCACGTGAGCTCGTCCACCAGCCATGCCAGCTGGCCCCCAGGATCAGTGTTATTGAGGTAGAGCCAGAAGTTGAGGTTATCACAGTACTGCATGTTTAGGGAGAGGATCCGCAGTTGCCACGAGTACTCCACTGCGTAGAACCCTCCACTGAGAGGTTGAAAGAAATCATGTGATCAGGGATAAGAGACGGCAATTCATTATCTGGAAGAAAAGTGAGGGATCAACTAAAAGTACGGCGTATTGGCTCCTGGAGAAAAATTCGTATCGTATTTTTGCCGTACTTTTAACAATATTTATTTAAAAACCTTGCTAATAACTACTCCAAATCCGATAGTGGGGAGCGATTCGGGTGGTATCCAACGAGACCAGATCTTTTGCGCAAACTCATTCAGCCACTTGTTGGATAGATGGTCATTCGTGAGGCCGGGCGGTGGGAAACTGCAGGGAACGAAGATTGAGAACAAATTGTATAAGTACAGCAGCTGTAATATGGGGCAGGAATCGGGTATGGCCAATTCTTTGCCCGTTTTTTGCCTCTAGCTTTCTAGAGCTATAGACAAAACAGAAGTAACGTGTACGTTTCAGGCCAGGAAAGGGCCTATTTCAGATATACCTATCAACTGGTGAGCTCTCGTGGTTTCCAAGAGAAGGGAAGACTGGTATACCAGGAAGGTACTGAGAGATGAGATCTGCAGCTAATTCAATGTGGTGTAACTGAGCTTCCCGAGTCTGGTTCCAAATGTCATGGGCAGGGATATCACCAGTCCAAAACACTATATCTGGCTGGAGGAGTAAAAGGCTTTGCTTGGCTACACTTTTCAGATAAATGATAATAGAGCTAATCACTAAAAATGCAGCACTACAATGCAGGGACTAGGGAGCGAGAGTAATTTATTTTTTTAGTTCTTATGCAGAGCATACATAGCAGGTTATACCTTTAGCTCACGGGAAATGTATTTGAGTGTTTCCACAAAGGTGCGTAAGGGAATATCACAGTCTGCATAAAGAGAACCCCAGTAACCTGCCATATCTTCTGTTGAGGAGGGCTTTTCTGAAAGATGACACGTGTATTGATTAAACAGGAGAACTCACGCAGTTTTCCTCCTAAAAATACTATATATTAGTAACAATCTAAAGCCCAGATTGGAGCAATCATTGTGACTGGAGCAACTAACTCACTATCTCTGCAACAGAGAGGTTCATCACACTTCTTAGCAGATCCCACTTTGTACTCAAGGTCCACATGGATGTCAGAAATCTGGACGACTCTGAGAGTGGGCAAGCCATCAGGAGGTCGGATCAGAGGTTCTGGTTTGGGCTTGTTGCCAGGGACAGTAACATTCCAGTAGTCAAATATATCTGGAGGTTCTCCACAAGATGAACCCACTGCAGCATAGCAGAGCCAGGCAGGATGGAATACTAGTTTGGAAGCAACAGCAAAAAATTCATCCCGATATTCTTCTGTAACATATGTGCAAACCTGAAAGTGATAGATAAATACTGTAATCAATAATATTATAATAATAACTAGAGTGACAACTACAGCAATGAGGAATGTCGAAATTCAATGCATTACAAAGACAATTAATGGCAGAAATTATTAAATTTAAAAATCAAGTAGAAGATGGCTGGGAATGTGCTAATAGTAATTACCCTTTCATCCTCAATGTTGAGAAGAATACAAGCTTTCTTGATTAAGTATATCAAGTCATTTTCTGATGCATTGAGCTGAATCAGAATTTGAGCAGTCTCAACAAATAGTTCACAAGCCAAGCATTTTATATTTCTGAAAAAATGATTTCACTGATGATGGGGAATATATTCATTATAATCTAGCAGAGATATCAAAAGCATGTAGCACAGTTAATGTAAAGAACAATGTAGTTGATACACAACAGGTCAACCAACTAGGTAACTTCGGTAGAAGATAAAACTTCATTAATCATAAATCAAATATAGCTCACATTTTCCCAGAAATTAATTCATCAATAGTTTTATTGGCACTTCTGAGCAAATCAAGCTTTGTTGAATGTTGTTCAATTTCTTCTGGAGGTAAAATATGATAGCATGCAATGGGAAGTAGTAGGAGGCTTATTAGGAGTAACTTCATATCCTCTCTTATCATTCACATGCTTTTGGACAAAATTACATAATTATGTGGATTATCAGTTATTTCTAATAAACAGTGCGAATTAAATCATAGAAAGACATAATATAAAAAAGTAATGATAAGAAAGCAATTACTTACAGTAAATACACACTTGGGTGTGAAATTACCACATTAATTCCCCAAGCTTGCGAGTGGAATTCATGCAATAAATGCACAAGCTTGTGAGTGATATAACGATGTGTATTTGCTGTATTATTACCCTGCCATATATGCAGCAATCAAAGGAGATGGTTTGAAACTTAGCAATATTATAATATGAATGAACGTATTACGTATTCGAACAAAGAATAGGAGCACTATTTCATAATTGAATAGGCAAAAATTTTGGACATATTTGCCAGTGATGAATTTGTAAAAGCTCACCTTTTATAAACACCAAAAGTGAGGGGTTGCCCCCCTAAAGCCCTAAATAGAAAGTTTGAAATAAGTTGGTGTATTTGACAAACTACAACATCTACAACATCTATCATCAAAATGAGCATTGATATCACAATTGCTAATTGCAAAAGTGAAAATATATACACTCAGTCCAATACCTGATTAATTTTTCATTGTCCAAGAAATGGTCATAGTCCATTTGAAATGATGCTCATTTTGCAACAACTCTGGTATGAGAACTCCAAGCAAAGTTATCTCCATATGTTTTTTTCTTTTTGCTGATCACATTTGGCTCAATAACCTCATATTCAAAACCATATTTGACACAGTAATTGATTGCATGCTGTGGAGAGGCAAAACTTATTTGTAGGTTTGAAAGAGGATCTCCTGAAGAAGCCCACCCCATAAGTGGATTTTCATATCTCTCTTGAGTATCCCACCTGAGTCGCCATTTGTCTTTTCCATGTGTTCCACTTTGCATCACATTTTTTGCTGGAATATATATCTGTACTTTTCTACTTTGCTCTACCTGAGAAAATCCTGAAATTTGTGTCATCCTATTGATATCTTTATGATTTGCAACTTTTTTGTCTTCAACTTCCATTTTTTCCTGCCTTTCAAGTGCAATAACATCAGAATTTGTATTCAATGTCCTTGTCAGATATTTTGGCAAGGATGATCCTCTCACAAGTCTTGTCAACATAATTCCTGATGAATGAGTATTGAACAATATCATAGTTACAAGAACACAATATTAATTTCTGAATGTATTTAACCCACTACATGCCAACAACTCCAATATAACAGTATTGTATACTACTACATACTACAAGTGTTTGCCAGTGAAATTCGCAGAAGCTAAATCATAGTAAGCATGAGTTTTAGACAATAAACAAATGGAAACAGAAGTCTACCAATAAGTGAACAGTGATTGAACTAAATCGAAACTCTAATATTCGCACATTCACCTTGTAATTCGATCAGCTTTCCATGGTACATAGCATCCAAGCACAATAAACACCAAAAATTCAATAACCTCCATTACGACACCACTACCTAATTCAATAGTGAATACCTAACACCTCTGCTACATGTGTAATTCAATCATCTCTATTTGATTTCAGCTATTACATAACGATCATCATATAATTCTTGCTCCAATAATTTTTGTTATATAACGGCTTCAAAAATTGATTTTGATTTGATGGTTGATAAACACTTACACAAGGTTTTCAAATTTTCGAAATTTTGGGGTGTGATAATTTTTCCAGGTGTGTGATAACTGTACAGATATCACACTCGTAGGATGTTACCCTACCCTCGCGCGCGGCGCAACGTTCCACATTTAGACGTCACTTTCCAGTCAAAAGAAACAAACGGGGCAACGTCCGTCGAATATCACACCCCTCGAAGAAAAGTTATCACACCTTTGTAAAATTAATCACAGTATCACATCCCAAATTCCCAAAATCAAAACTTTAGAATTTTGTGATTGGTATTTATTTACTGTGTAAATCATTTAAATATGACTTTTTTGTCCTACGTTGTAGGACCTATTTTGCGCGCGCAAGCGCGCGTGTTCAGAGAACACGCAAAATAGGTCCTAGCAACTTGGTAAGTGTCACGTGATCAACCAACTTTGTCACGTGCGCGATAATTAGTCACAAGCTAGTCACATGCTACTAATTATCGCGCGCGGCCCGCGCATTGACAAATGATGACAGAGATGTTATTGGTAATGAAGAAAACGCAATTTTTCCAACAAAAATTGAAAATGAGTGCTGCAGCACTTAATAGCTGCTGCACTTTAAGGACAATCTGACGAACAGTGAGACAGTGCACATGGTGTTGACATAGCCATCAGGATGCAGACACCCGGATCATCGGGTGTTATCGGAATCAGGAGCTTGGCATCATGAGTGAGCATGAGCAGTACAGCGGTGAGTGGCATCAAGGTCACAACGGCAAGAGATCGAACCCACTCTTGATATTGGGTTCATGCCGGCAAGACGTCAGTAGAATGCAATGTTGACATTGCCAGAAGGCTGCAGGGTGACAATGCGATAAGTCGAGAGGGATCAACCACCATGATGCTTGTATGTACCGCCAGTCGTCTGTCTAGTCCTGTAAATAATTTGCCGGTCACAAGATAAGGAGGGAGCGTTATGCATGGGAAATGTATGGGATTGGAATAAATTAGAGAAAACCAGGTGACCGGTAAAATCGTAGAGTATAAGGTACGAAGAAATCTAATTTAATATACTGCTGAGAGTCGGAATCATATTTGTACTTTTGGCGTTCAAAAACTCAAAAACTGAATTATGATCGAATACCTAACAAATCACTATATGTACCTTATTCACCAGTCAGCTCATGACTTGACAGTTGACTGGACAGTGATATTGGCAAAGACGAGTGAGACAGCAGGGTTCTGACACCCGGTCTTTGGAAGGCAGATGGGCAGGGACTCTGATAGTCTGATCGGAATCTGCTCCGGCTCACCATTATAACCTTCCCGAAGAAACGCAGCAGCTGTGTCACAAACTTGGATGTGCCTGAGGAATGAAATAATTAGAAACATTTAGTTACATCAAGAGGTGTATAAATGTACAACAGAGTGTATACTAATATTGGTATAATTGTGCAGAAAAACACACACGGAAATGCATCACCATGATTCCCTTATTCACCAGGTCCTTTCATCAATTCTCACAGTGTACATAAAGCATAGAATACACTCTTACACATGATTGACTTAAAGCTAGAATCAACAAGATAAATGCTCACAATAAATGCACTGCTAAATGCTCACAATAAAACTCTATATAACTTTTTGTCCCAAATTTGCTAGTAATAAGGTGTTTTGCAGTTCTGTCCCATTTCAATAATATTGACAGGCAAAACTTTACAGAGGGGCGGCAGAGAATCGGTTCCTCGTCAATAAAAATGGATGGCAGCTACTCCGCGCTGGTTTTATGCTATGCTCTGAAGATATGCTAACTATGGTTTTTGACTTTTTGACCTCGGTTAACGACGGGTTTTAATATCGGGTTTCTCATGACAGGTCTTACTTAAGAAATTTAAAAAAATGGGGTACCACTTCTCAGGTTCCGTCATCATCTCTGCGATGAGTTTGAGCCGCTTTAAGTTTTAAGTATACTTATATATACTTATAGTGGGTAGGTTTACACAAGACACGCCCTGTACTCCTGTACACAACATGACTGAACAAGCACATATTACCTTATATGGCTGGCAATAAGCAAAATGCTTGCGTACTCATTACAATGAGGATTGAAGCCTATAACTCCGCTGTTTTTTAAAGAAATCTTGATCAAACTTTCACTATATTACGAGCAACATGTGACTAATATGATCCTGGAGAGCTGGAGTAGCTTCCTTTTTTGAATTTCAGAAACGGAGATATTGGTCAAAAAACCGCTTTTCGTGCCGAATCGCATAATTCTGACATTTTTTGAGCTACACATTTTCTGATTTGATTGAAAACCCCGGAGGGGCACCACTAAGGGCTTTGAAACTTTAGTACAATATACGTAAATCCATAATTGAAAAATATCAAAACAATGTGTATAAAAACTTAAAAGGTGTCACGCAAACGTCATTAAATCTAAAACCAATGCACCTAAACACATACATCATGTTATAAGCATTTTTTTTAAAATTTCGGAAAGATCATCCCACAAACTAAACCGTAGGTACGAAACGGTATAGTGTACCTTATTGGCCCTTATTTAACTGGCCAAAAGGACAAAACCACTTTGAGATTTTGTCCAAAGGGCCGCTTAATTAAAGTGGGGCCAGTCAAATTAAAGGCCCTGGTTAATTTCTAGGTCAAATGAAACTTCTATGACTCGGAACGTCAATTCATAATGTACGATCATGACGTCATTTCAAAATGTACGATCATAACATTAGACCGCGATTTGGGTCTTTTGATGCAATTAATTAAGTATAAAGTGGTTTTAGTAGTCATTTTAGAGCAAAAAATCCTTAGTCTGGCAACCACTGGTGAAAAATTTCTGTCCAATGGGCCGGTTAGAACGGTTCAAAATGATTCGATTTTTGTCCATAGGGCCGGTTAAAAAAAGGCCGGTGAAGAAAAAGGCCGACTAAATTAAGGCCAATAAGGTATGTGGTAAAAAGGTCACAAGAGTTGTGAATTTTGTCCAATGGATCCATCAATTCCAATGGACATCCATTGACCATGATGTCCATCAGTAAAATTGTCCAATGGTGTTCAATGGATCCATTTTTGATGTTCAATGGACGCGTTCAATGGATCCAATGGATCAGGATGTTCAATGGATCCATCTGAGTGGATCCAATGGACACAATCACCAAACATAGTTTGGTGGATGGACATCAGCCTGGTATTTTTGTTCCAATGTATCCATTTTGTCCATTGGACACAATGGATCCAATGGACACAATTTGCAATGGATCCAATGGATCCAATTTGGTTATGTTCAATGGTGTTCAATGGACACATTGGATCCAATGGATCCATTGAACACCTGCGTTGGTAATTTTACCTACCGATGGACATCATGTTCAATGGATGTCCATTGGATAATGCCCAATGGACGTCTATTGGACATGATGGATCCAATGGATCCATTGGACAAGATTCACAACTCTTGTGACAGTTGACACTTTTACCCTGTACCTATGTAGTATGATTTATAGTACTGAATAATACAGTACACTAGTTGTACAGCATACAGTACAATCACAAGCCAATTTATAAAGATTTATTTTTCTCTATCAATACGCACGATACCCAACACGCAGACGGGGGGCTGTAATTACTGTCACCATGTGCATGTTTTTCAAAAATGTTGTAAAAAAGGGGGCTTTCAAATAAGAGGGGGGGGGGCGGGGGTGAATTTGATTCGAATGGTTCGAAATAAGAAAGCTGTGAGAACGTACTCTGGACTGAATGGTTAGCTGATAAAAGTCATCATTAACATAAATCTGACAAAAATAGTGTGATTCCGGGAAAACCTTTCTCGAACCTTTTAGATTTTTTGCTTGATAACTGTAGAATTCTAACGAAAGATATGAATTTTCATTTGATTCATTTGTTTATTTTTCAAAATTTTCAAATTTCTTTTATTAACGGGGTGTTAAATAACTGTCCCCCGTCTATTTGAGACTGAAGAGTAACACGTTATTAATATTAATGCATGTTGTACACGACACTACACTGTTAATTTTTGAACGTTAATTTTTGAACGGTTCAAGTAGCTGCCCAATATATTTTCCTGTCATCAAATCCTTGGGTTTGAACATTAATTCAGTCGACAATGTTCAGGAAAATTAGGGGATGGTCATTTTTTGGAAATCATGGGGTTAATAAGTGGCCAAAAGGGGATTTTCAAGATTTAGATTTCAGGCGGAGATGGCTTCAAGGTGACTGACAAAAATATATGAAGCTATGGTCCCACGTCTACTGTGATAACTGATTATGGTATATCGTGTTATGTAGTTGTACCATTTCTAACAACTTCTTACGAAAATTGGCAAATTGCAATCATAATCCATCCTATATTTATGGCTGAAAACTGAAAATTATTGTCGAAGACGACTCGGTTGATGCAAGACCGATAGAGGTGAAGCTGAACAGTTCCGACACTGCAAGAAATTCTGGGAAACTTGATCCGAGCCAAAGTGAGGTTTTTAGGACATATATAACGTCCGCTTTCAAGCCCTTAGTGGTGCCCCACCATGGTTTTATCAAAGGCTATGACATGTTAAGTGCTATGAGTATTGAGAACCTAAAATTTTGAAAACTCACATGTTAGCGGAGCCTTTTCTTCATCTTGAGAAGCCGTATTTTTGCTGGCAGCCTGCAGAGACAGCCTCATGTCGCATAACATCGCAATTGCGTTACCGAAAAGAAGTTGAAATTACTTTTCAGTCGCTGTTCTGAAAAAAGGAGCATTAAACTCCAATATGAATGAATGAATGAATATAATTTTTATCTAGACTGTAACACAGATAGGGAATTATACAAAACACGCTCGTGAAGTCTCTAATTTGATTGAAATAAAAATTGGTACCTCACGCACACATATTAATTTGTTGCTTGAAAATCTGAAGATATCATTTAAATGCCTTAATCGGCATTGCATGTTTAATTTACCTTGCAACTGAACGATGCTATTAATCCCATGATGTCCATATGATCTTGATGCTCGTATAACTGTAGTCGGTATTTTCGTTTTAGAGTTGCAACTTCACGGAGCACTTTAGCGAAGTTCAAAGTACATACTCGAAGAGCACTGAAAAGGTTAACCTGTCATAGCCGGATTTAAGTTGCAACAATAAGTATTGGCCGACTACTTAGTCGCTCTTGATTTCAAGAATCAATTGTTAGATTAAAGAATTCGTCATTCAATAACTAGTTGGTAACACACCAACCTTTCCTTCAGGTCCTCAGTTTCAGTTTGTTCAACCTCAGTGTCAGCATCATGCAGCAGTAGGGCGTGTGCAGTGGTACATCAATGGCATACTCGGAGTAGAAAACCATGTGACCTGTAAAATCGTAGAGAGTATAAGTATAAGAGTATAAGGTGAAGAGTCGGTATCATATTTGTACTTTTGGCGTTCAAAAACTCAAAAACTGAATTATGATCGAATACCTAACAAATCACTATATAATGTACCTACCTAATTCACCAGTCTGAGTCAGCTCATGACTTGACAGTTGACTGGACTGCGATATTGGACGAGTGAGACAGTGAGTTGACATAGCCAGCAGGGTTCAGGCACCCCGAAATCGGAATCAGGAGCATGGCATCAAGGTGAAGATCTAGATCTTGCTGGCATCAAAATGATCATGATTCCGGCATCAGAGTAAGCTTGATATCGGCATCACAATGAGTATGATCGGGATCCCGGCATCAGAGTGAGTATTATCCCGGCATTAGGGTGAGTATTATCCCGGCATCAGAGTGAGTATTATCCCGGAATCAGAGTGAGTATTATGCCGGCATTTTGATGATGTGGAAAATCCTCCACAAAGTTGTACCAAACTGTTGCGGCATCACATTCAAAATGACTCCAAGACATGGTTCTGTAGCTATCATTCCTCCACTGTCTAAGTCAAGCTCGTCAGGAAATCAGACGCTGTATGACAGGTTCTTCTCAGTTAAAGGACCGAAATTGTGGAACAAGGTGCCAGTTGATGTTAAAGCTGCAAAATCGTTTGAATCGTTCAAAATCGCATTGTCGAAATTCGTTGCTTTGATACCAGACAACCCTCCGGTATCTGGTTACAGCTGCAGCTGGTCGAACTCATTGGTAGACTACAGTACGCCATCGACCTCGAGGTGGTCGGATATCTGATGGCCCTTCCGACTGACGGATAAACTACACCAAGTTACCAAGTTAGTTATCAGAGTGAGTATTATCCCGGCATGAGAGTGAGTATTATCCCGGCATGAGAGTGAGTAATATCCTGTCATCAGAGTGAGTATTATCCCGGCATCAGAGTGAGTATTATCCCGGCATCAGAGTGAGTAATATCCCGGCATCATATCAGTGAGTAATATCCCGGCATCAGAGTATTATCCGGCATCAGAGTGAGTTTCATCCCGGCATTAGGGTGAGTATTATCCCGGCATTAGGGTGAGTATTATCCCGTCATCAGAGTGAGTATTATCCCGGCATTAGGGTGAGTATTATCCCGTCATCAGAGTGAGTATTATCCCGGCATCAGAGTGAGTATTATCCCGGCATTAGGGTGAGTATTATCCCGTCATCAGAGTGAGTATTAGCCCGGCATCACAGTGAGTATTATCCCGGCATCAGGGTGAGTATTATCCCGGCATTAGGGTGAGTATTATCCCGGCATTAGGGTGAGTAATATCCCGGCATCAGATCAGTGAGTACTATCCCGGCATCAGAGTGAGAAATATCCCGGCATTAGGGTGAGCATTATCCCGTCATCAGAGTGAGTAATATCCCGGCATCAGATCAGTGAGTACTATCCCGGCATCAGAGTGAGTATTATCCCGGCATCAGAGTGAGTTTCATCCCGGCATCAGGGTGTCAGTGAGTATTAATATTATCCCGGCATCAGAGTGAGAATTAATATTATCCCGGCATCAGTGTTGGCATCATGGCAAAATGGTACCACAGGAACACGACAAAAATTAGCCTCCATTAGCCTCCATGGAGGCTGAGTGGAGGCTGAATGGAGGCTGAGTGGAGCCTAAGTGGAGGCTAATTTCAAAAATTAGCCTCCACGGAGGCTAGTGGAGGCATGAGGCTAATTTTGAAAAATAGCCTCCACTATGGAATATATTAGCCTCCACTAGCCTCCATTAGCCTCCACTAGCCTCCACTCAGCCTCCTCAGCCTCCACTCAGCCTCCACTCAGCCTCCATAGGCTAAATTTTTAGTTTAGCCTCCACTAGCCTCCCTCACTCAAGAATTAGCCTCCATTAGCCTCCACAGAAATTTAAAGTCATTTTGTGGAGGCAAGCCTCATATGGAGGCTAATGGAGGCAATGGAGGCTGAGTGGAGGCTAAGTGAAGGCTGAGTGGAGCCTAATCAATAAGCCTACAAAACACAAATTTCTTGCTGAAAATGGTGATTTATGTTACTAATGTGAAAAACAATATAGCTTCAAACTTTCAGAGTGGGGTTGAGCGAGTCGTCGAGCGAGTCGTCGAGCAAGCCGGGGGAGTGGGTCAAATCGAGTCGTCGAGTTGAGTCATCGACCGATTTGAGTCAACGAGAAACTGGTCGTAGAGTGACTTGAGTTAATTCATGACGTAAAAAGTTAAATTTTTTAGTTGTCACGTGACTGTACACTTAACAAGAATACGAAAAACCGTTTATGGAAGAGCTCAAGACTTGAGTCTGATTTAACTATTTAAAGACGGGTTTAAATTTAATGGCCAATATTTGATTTTGGAAGCCCTTTTAGTGAAATGGATCAAGATGCAGCTAATTTGGTGAAGTTTAACGACCTCTTTAAAATTGAAAAAAGCCTTTCAATAGGTGACGTCACTCAGCAGTCAACTGGAATGAAAGACTTATCGGGCATAGATCAGAGCAGCAACGCCACAAGGCCCCATGGTATTGGTAGCGCCACGTTGACGCCAGGGCAGTCCTTGCCACATGCTATGTGTCCCTGTTTGTTTGCGCGCGCGCGCGCCTTTTCTTCGAAAAGTCACAAACAGGGCCACACACTTTTGGTATTCTGCCAAAAGTCGGGGCGCATTTTTACGCCCCCGATTAAGTGATTAAAACCATGTTCGGAAATAATTGCTGCCTGCGACGCGCATGCCTCAGCAGAATTCTAAGAAGTTTACGTCATGCATACTCAATGAATCCACTCAAGCTAGAATAACTTTGCAAATATTGGACATGCCTAAACATGCCCAAAGCATGAGGCTTCTCAGAGGAAAATGGTGAGTTGTTGTACATTCCTATAATATATTGTGCTTGTCGCTTGCATTGTAATATTGTCGATGACCGGAACCCTGTTGTCAATCAGTTTATCTAATTCGCTAAATAAATGTAATGGGATGATCTAATTGATGCAGATGTCACTGTACTAATTGATGTCCTGCCGGCAATGATGCTAACACTGATGCCGGGATAATAGTAATACTCACTGATGCCGGGATAATATTAATACTCACTGACACCCTAATGCCGGGATGAAACTCACTCTGATGCCGGGATAATACTCACTCTGATGCCGGGATAGTACTCACTGATCTGATGCCGGGATATTACTCACTCTGATGACGGGATAATGCTCACCCTAATGCCGGGATATTTCTCACTCTGATGCCGGGATAGTACTCACTGATCTGATGCCGGGATAGTACTCACCCTAATGCCGGGATAATGCTCACCCTAATGCCGGGATAATACTCACCCTGATGACGGGATAATACTCACTCTGATGCCGGGATAATACTCACTCTGATGACGGGATAATACTCACCCTAATGCCGGGATGAAACTCACTCTGATGCCGGGATAATACTCACTCTGATGCCGGGATAATACTCACTCTGATGCCGGGATAATACTCACTCTGATGCCGGGATCCCGATCATACTCATTGTGATGCCGATATCAAGCTTACTCTGATGCCGGAATCATGATCATTTTGATGCCAGCAAGATCTAGATCTTCACCTTGATGCCAAGCTCCTGATTCCGATTTCCGGGTGCCTGAACCCTGCTAGCTATGTCAACTCACTGTCTCACTCGTCTTTTCCAATAGTCCAATATCGCAGTCCAGTCAACTGTCAAGTCATGAGCTGACTCAGACTGGTGAATAAGGTAGGTACATTATATAGTGATTTGCTAGGTATTCGATCATAATGGTCATCCGCGGATGCCTTCAAATGTGAGGCAAAGCCTCTATACAGTAAACATTTTAAACATTTATATAATAGGTAATAATAAAATCATGCTGAAAGGTGTCCCAAAAACTTGATCGGAATCTATTCGATCATAATTCAGTTTTTGAGTTTTTGAACGCCAAAAGTACAAATATGATACCGACTCTTCACCTTATACTCTTATACTTATACTCTCTACGATTTTACAGGTCACATGGTTTTCTACTCCGAGTATGCCATTGATGTACCACTGCACACGCCCTACTGCTGCATGATGCTGACACTGAGGTTGAACAAACTGAAACTGAGGACCTGAAGGAAAGGTTGGTGTGTTACCAACTAGTTATTGAATGACGTAGTCTTTGACTTGAAATCAAGAGCGACTCAAGTAGTCGGCCAATACTATTGTTGCAACTTACATCCGGCTATGACAGGTTAACCTTTTCAGTGCTCTTCGAGTATGTACTTTGAACTTCGCTAAAGTGCTCCGTGAAGTTGCAACTCTAAAACGAGAATACCGACTACAGTTATACGAGCATCAAGATCATATGGACATCATGGGATTAATAGCATCGTTCAGTTGCAAGGTAAATTAAACATGCAATGCCGGTTAAGGCATTTAAATGATATCTTCAGATTTTCAAGCAACAAATTAATATGTGTGCGTGAGGTACCAATTTTTATTTCAATCAAATTAGAGACTTCACGAGCGTGTTTTATGTAATTCCCTATCTGTGTAACAGTCTAGATAAAAATTATATTCATTCATTCATTCATTCATAAAATATTGGAGTTTAATGCTCCTTTTTTTCAGAACAGCGACTGAAAAGTAATTTCAACTTCTTTTCGGTAACGCAATTGCGATGTTATGCGACATGAGGCTGTCTCTGCAGGCTGCCAGCAAAAATACGGCTTCTCAAGATGAAGAAAAGGCTCCGCTAACATGTGAGTTTTCAAAATTTTAGGTTCTCAATACTCATAGCACTTAACATGTCATAGCCTTTGATAAAACCATGGTGGGGCACCACTAAAGGCTTGAAAACCTCACTTTGGCTCGGATCAAGTTTCCCAGAATTTCTTGCAGTGTCGGAACTGTTCAGCTTCACCTCTGTCGGTCTTGCATCAACCGAGTCGTCTTCGACAATAATTTTCAGTTTTCAGCCATAAATATAGGATGGATTATGATTGCAATTTGCCAATTTTCGTAAGAAGTTGTTAGGAAATGGTACAACTACATAACACGATATACCATAATCAGTTATCACAGTAGACGTGGGACCATAGCTTCATATATTTTTGTCAGTCACCTTGAAGCCATCTCCGCCTGAAATCTAAATCTTGAAAATCCCCTTTTGGCCACTTATTAACCCCATAATTTCCAAAAAATGGCCATCCCCTAATTTTCCTGAACATTGTCGACTGAATTAATGTTCAAACCCAAGGATTTGATGACAGGAAAATATATTGGGCAGCTACTTGAACCGTTCAAAAATTAACGTTCAAAAATTAACGTTCAAAAATTAACAGTGTAGTGTCGTGTACAACACGCATTAATATTAATAACGTGTTAATCTTCCGTCTCGAATAGACGGGGGACAGTTATTTAACACCCTCTCCGTTAAAAGAAATTTGAAAATTTTGAAAAATAAACAAATGAATCAAATGAAAATTCATATCTTTTGTTAGAATTCTACAGTTATCAAGCAAAAAATCTGAAAGCTTCGAGAAAGGTTTTCCAAGAATCACACTATTTTTGTCAGATTTATGTTAATGATGACTTTCATCAGCTAACCATTCAGTCCAGAGTACGTTCTCACCGCTTTCTTATTTCGAACCATTCGAATCAAATTCACCCCCCCCCCTCTTATTTGAGAAAGCCCCCTTTTTTACAACATTTTTTAAAAACATGCACATGGTGACAGTAATTGCAGCCCCCCGTCTGCGTGTTGGGTATCGTGCGTATTGATAGAGAAAAATAAATCTTTATAAATTGGCTTGTGATTGTACTGTATAGCTGTACAACTAGTGTATTGTATGATTCAGTACTATAAATCATACTACATAGCTACATAGGTACAGGGTAAAAGTGTCACAAGAGTTGTGAATCTTGTCCAATGGATCCATTGGATCCATCATGTCCAATAGACGTCCATTGGGCATTATCCAATGGACATCCATTGAACATGATGTCCATCGGTAGGTAAAATTACCAACGCAGGTGTTCAATGGATCCATTGGATCCAATGTGTCCATTGAACTTAACCAAATTGGATCCATTGCAAATTGTGTCCATTGGATCCATTGTGTCCAATGGACAAAATGGATACATTGGAACAAAAATACCAGGCTGATGTCCATCCACCAAACTATGTTTGGTGATTGTGTCCATTGGATCCACTCAGATGGATCCATTGAACATCCATTGGATCCATTGAACGCGTCCATTGAACATCAAAAATGGATCCATTGAACACCATTGGACAATTTTACTGATGGACATCATGGTCAATGGATGTCCATTGGACAAAATTCACAACTCTCGTGACCTTTTTACCACATACCTTATTGGCCTTAATTTAGTCGGCCTTTTTCTTCACCGGCCTTTTTTTAACCGGCCCTATGGACAAAAATCGAATCATTTTGAACCGTTCTAACCGGCCCATTGGACAGAAATTTTTCACCAGTGGTTGCCAGACTAAGGATTTTTTGCTCTAAAATGACTACTAAAACCACTTTATACTTAATAAATTGCATCAAAAGACCCAAATCGCGGTCTAATGTTATGATCGTACATTTTGAAATGACGTCATGATCGTACATTATGAATTGACGTTCCGAGTCATAGAAGTTTCATTTGACCTAGAAATTAACCAGGGCCTTTAATTTGACCGGCCCCACTTTAATTAAGCGGCCCTTTGGACAAAATCTCAAAGTGGTTTTGTCCTTATTAAGGGCTTTAAGGGCCAATAAGGTACACTATACAGTTTCGTACCTACGGTTTAGTTTGTGGATCTTTCCGAAATTTAAAAAATGCTTATAACATGATGTATGTGTTTAGGTGCATTGGTTTTAGATTTAATGACGTTTGCGTGACACCTTTTAAGTTTTTATACACATTGTTTTGATATTTTGCAATTATGGATTCACGTATATTGTAATAAAGTTCCAAAGCCCTTAGTGGTGCCCCTCCGGGGTTTTCAATCAAATCAAAAAATGTGTAGCTCAAAAAATGTCAGAATTATGCACTTCGGCACGAAAAGCGGTTTTTTGACCAATATCTCCGTTTCTGAAATTCAAAAAAGGAAGCTACTCCAGCTCTCCAGGATCATATTAGTCACATGTTGCCCGTAATATGGTGAAAGTTTGATCAAGATTTCTTTAAAAAACAGCGGAGTTATAGGCTTCAATCCTCATTGTAATGAGTACGCAAGCATTTTGCTTATTGCCAGCCATATAAGGTAATATGTGCTTGTTGAGTCATGTTGTGTACAGGAGTACAGGGCGTGTCTTGTGTAAACCTACCACTATAAGTATAAGTATACTTAAAACTTAAAGCGGCTCAAACTCATCGCAGAGATGATGACGGAACCTGAGAAGTGGTACCCATTTTTTAAATTTCTTAAGTAAGACCTGTCATGAGAAACCCGATATTAAAACCTGTTTAAAACCCGTCGTTAACCGAGGTCAAAAAGTCAAAAACCATAGTTAGCATATCTACAGAGCATAGCATAAAACCAGCGCAGAGTAGCTGCCATCCATTTTTATTGACGAGGAACCGATTCTCTGCCGCCCCTCAGTAAAGTTTTGCCTGTCAATATTATTGAAATGGGACAGAACTGCAACAACACCTTATTACTAGCAAATTTGGGACAAAAAGTTATATAGAGTTTTATTGTGAGCATTTAGCAGTGCATTTATTGTGAGCATTTATCTTATTATTGATTCTAGCTTTAAGTCAATCATGTGTAAGAGTGTATTCTATGCTTTATGTACACTGTGAGAATTGATGAAAGGACCTGGTGAATAAGGGAATCATGGTGATGCATTTGGCTATATACTGGGTGAACTGCAGTTCATATGAACAAGTCATATATGAATTCATATGAGTTCAGTTCATTTGAATGCGTTACCAGTTCAATAAATTTTATATGAATGAACTTATATGAACTTCATATGAATTCATATGAACTTCATATGAACTCCACCAAGTTCATATGAACTTCATATGAACTCATATGAATTCATTAAACACGGATGAACTAGTTCACCAAAATTTAGTGAACTGAGATGCATATGAACTCATATGAACTCATATGCATTCCAGTTCGCCTTGAATTCATATGAACTAGGAAGTTCATCTCGCGGACTCCAGTTCAACGCAGTTCAACGCAGTTCAACGGAGTTCAACGCAGTTCAACGAATTCATCTCGAAGTTCATCTAGAAGGTCAAAATGATAACTTAACAGATATTTCGGGGATGGATCAAAACATGGATCAGCGACGCCACGAGAGCGGCAGTGCGGCACCACAGTGCCGCGGTGACGCCAGGGCAGTGCCATGGTGAAGCCACGAGGACGCCACTACTGGGCAACGATGAAGCCACAAGGGCGCCACGGTGACATCATGGCAGTCGACGACACTCGAAGCCATGGCGTCTTCATGGCTTCGTCGGCGTCTCGTGGCTTACACCATGGCACTGCCCTGGCGTCGATGTTGCGCACTGGCGCTACCATGGGGCCCTCTTGGCGTTGCTGCTCTGATCTATGCCCGATAAGTCTCTCATTCCGGTTGACTGCTGAGTGACGTCACCTATTGAAAGGCTTTTTTCAATTTTAAAGAGGCTGTTAAACTTCACCAAATTAGCTGCATCTTGATCCATTTCACTAAAAGGGCTTCCAAAATCAAATAGTTAAATCAGACTCAAGTCTTGAGCTCTTCCATAAACGATTTTTCGTACTCTTGTTAAGTGTACAGTCACGTGACAACTAAAAAATTTCACTTACGTCATGAATTAACTCTAGTCACTCTACGACCACTCAGTGACTCGACGACTCAAATCGACTTGATGCCTCAACTCGACGACTTGATTTGACGACTCTCTGACTTGTCTCAACGACTCGACTCGACGACTCGTCTCAACGACTCGACTTGACGACTCGACTCAACGACTCGACTCGACGACTCGACTCGACTCGACGACTCGACTCGACGACTCGACTCGACGACTCGACTCGACGACTCGACTCGACGACTCGACTCGACGACTCGACTCGACGACTCGACGACTCGACTCGACGACTCGACTCGACGACTCGATGACTCGACTCGACGACTCGACTCGACTCGACGACTCGACGACGACTCGACTCGACGACTCGACTCGACGACTCGACTCGACGAATCGACTCGACGACTCGACTCGACGACTCGACGACTCGACGACTCGACGACTCGACGACTCGACTCGTCGACTCGACGATCGACTCGACGACTGACTCGACTCGACTCGACTCGACGACTCGACTCGACTCGACTCGACGACTCTCGACTCGACTCGACGCGGCTCGGCTCGACTCGATGTCGAGATCGACGACTCGACGACTCGACGACTCGACGACTCGACGACTCGACGACTCGACGGACGACTCGACTCCGACGTCGTCGAGTCGTCGACTCGACGACTCGGCTCGACTCGACTCGACTCGACTCGACGTCGAGTCGTCGCCGAGCCGAGCCGAGCCGAGCCGAGCCGAGTCGAGTCAGGAGTCGTCGAGTCGAGGAGTCGTCGAGTCGAGTCGAGTTATCAGTCGTCGAAAGTCGTCGAGTCGTCGAGTCGTTTGAGTCGTCGAGCGTCAAGTTTGTTTGTTTGTTTGTCGAGTCGTCGAGTCGAGTCAGTCGTCTCGTCGAGTGTCAGTCATGAAGTCCAGTCATTGAGTCAAGTCATTGACTATCTAACATTTCTATCTACATTATTATTTTCTCATTCCTAATGAGCTAATGGAATTGGAAATTTGGAAGGACGTGTTGCGTAAAATAAGTGCTCGCAGTGGAGGGTAGGGTAACACTATAACAGTTACATACAGTTACATACAGTCGTTTAGGTCTATTCTGTTGCAAAGCTAAGTTTTTCCAAAATAACATATGTTATTCCCATTGAGTGACATGAACTCAGGTGAACTCAAATGAACTCAGGTGAACTCCAGTTCAACGCAGTTCAACGCAGTTCAACGCAGTTCAACGCAGTTCAACGTAGTTCAACGCAGTTCAATGAATTCAGGTGAACTCCAGTTCAACGCAGTTCATATGAATGAACTAGTTCATTCATATGAATTCATATATCTCAGTTCACTAAATTTTGGTGAACTATTTCATTCGTGTTTAATGAATTCATATGAATTCATATGAAGTTCATATGAACTTGGTGGAGTTCATATGAAGTTCATATGAATTCATGTGAAGTTCATATGAAGTTCATTCATATAAAAATTTATTGAACTGGTAAACGCATTCATATGAACTCATATGAATTCATATGAATTCATATGAAGTGCGCGGCGACTTCATATGAACTGCAGTTCACCCAGTATATAGCCATGCATTTCCGTGTGTGTTTTTCTGCACAATTATACCAATATTAGTATACACTCTGTTGTACATTTATACACCTCTTGATGTAACTAAATGTTTCTAATTATTTCATTCCTCAGGCACATCCAAGTTTGTGACACAGCTGCTGCGTTTCTTCGGGAAGGTTATAATGGTGAGCCGGAGCAGATTCCGATCAGACTATCAGAGTCCCTGCCCATCTGCCTTCCAAAGACCGGGTGTCAGAACCCTGCTGTCTCACTCGTCTTTGCCAATATCACTGTCCAGTCAACTGTCAAGTCATGAGCTGACTGGTGAATAAGGTACATATGGTGATTTGTTAGGTATTCGATCATAATTCAGTTTTTGAGTTTTTGAACGCCAAAAGTACAAATATGATTCCGACTCTCAGCAGTATATGAAATTAGATTTCTTCGTACCTTTTACTCTACGATTTTACCGGTCACCTGGTTTTCTAACTTATTCCAATCCCATACATTTCCATGCATAACGCTCCCTCCTTATCTTGTGACCGGCAAATTATTTACAGGACTAGACAGACGAGACTGGCGGTACATACAAGCATCATGGTGGTTGATCCTCTCGACTTATCGCATTGTCACCCTGCAGCCTTCTGGCAATGTCAACATTGCATTCTACTGACGTCTTGCCGGCATGAACCCAATATCAAGAGTGGGTTCGATCTCTTGCCGTTGTGACCTTGATGCCACTAACCGCTGTACTGCTCGTGCTCACTCATGATGCCAAGCTCCTGATTCCGATAACACCCGATGATCCGGGTGTCTGCATCCTGATGGCTATGTCAACACCATGTGCACTGTCTCACTGTTCGTCAGATTGTCCTTAAAGTGCAGCAGCTATTAAGTGCTGCAGCACTCATTTTCAATTTTTGTTGGAAAAATTGCGTTTTCTTCATTACCAATAACATCTCTGTCATCATTTGTCACGCGCGGGCCGCGCGCGATAATTACTCGTGTATGTGACTAGCTTGTGACTAATTATCGCGCACGTGACAAAGTTGGTTGATCACGTGACACTTACCAAGTTGCTAGGACCTATTTTGCGTGTTCTCTGAACACGCGCGCTTGCGCGCGCAAAATAGGTCCTACAACGTAGGACAAGGCAGTCCTATGGTGTAAGCCACGAGGACGCCACTGCGGCGCCACGATCGACGGACGTTGCCCCGTCTATTTCTTCTGACTGGATGGCTATCAATGCAACCCGGGCGAGGTTGCAAAGTGACGTCCAAATGTGGAACGTTGCGCCGCGCGCGAGGGTAGGGTAACATCCTACGACGCCACGACGAAGCCATGAAGACGCCATGGCTTCACAGTGGCACTGCTGACTGCCATGATGTCACCGTGGCGCCCTCGTGGCTTCATCGTTGCCCAGTAGTGGCGTCCTCGTGGCTTCACCAATCACCATGGCACTGCCCTGGCGTCACCGCGGCACTGCAGTGCCGCCCTCGTGGCGTCGCTGTTCCATGTTTTGATCCATGCCCGAAATATCTGTTAAGTTATCATTTTGACCTTCTAGATGAACTTCGAGATGAATTCGTTGAACTCCGTTGAACTGCGTTGAACTGCGTTGAACTCCGTTGAACTGCGTTGAACTCCGTTGAACTGGAGTCCGCGAGATGAACTTCCTAGTTCATATGAATTGGCAAGAACTGGAATGCATATGAGTTCATATGAATTCATATGCATCTCAGTTCACTAAATTTTGGTGAACTAGTTCATCCGTGTTTTAATGATTTCATATGAATTATGAAGTTCATATGAACTTGGTGGAGTTCATATGAAGTTCATATGAATTCATATGAAGTTCATATGAAGTTCATTCATATAAAAATTTATTGAACTGGTAAACGCATTCATATGAACTCATATGAATACATATGAATTCATATGAAGTGCGCGGCGACTTCATATGAACTGCAGTTCACCCAGTATATAGCCAACCATCAGGACCAAAACTTTTATAAACATTCAAATTTCTTAATTCATTATACACATCAGTAAAATTTATAACTATGTCTTCACATTTGCTTACATTCTCATTATTATAGCAAGCTTCAGGTAAGGGACCATAAGGCTCTTTCACAAAAACTGAACTAAATGCATCAGCTAAACAGTCAGCTGTTTCCTTATCACTAGATGTCCGACAGCCATCAGGTTTCACCAAGCTTGTTATAATATCTTTTACTTTATTTCGTGACCTTAAATATGAAAAAAATGCTCGAGAGTTATACTTAAGATTTGTAGTTACCTTTTTCTCATACTTCACCCTAGCATCACATTCTAACTTTTCAAATTTTTTGCTGTTTTTCAAGAGCTATGTTCCAATTACTTACAGTGCATATCTGATATATGAACAAATCCTTGTCACAGCATTGCAGCAAGTTTATCCTTTCCAATTGATTCACAGTGGTTAACAGTCAACTCCTTAGTACTTGGACAGGACAAAAATCTTCAGTTTTCTTAATCCACTTATCCCACATGTCCACATTATCTTCGGCATGATCCATTGCAACACACCCTCCCCCTCAAATTTGATTGTAATTAGTAGTGTTGATTCCGTACTTACGTTTAATGCATGCTTTGAAGGCAAATTTAGATATATAGCCACTCTTCACCATCTAATCTAAAATTCCTGGCTAATCTTGATATTTTCCTAAGTCAATTTCAGGCCCTCTACTCTCTAGCTCAAAGGGTTTTCATATTTAAAAGCTTCTAAATTTGCTTTTTATTGGAAAAACAGTGTAGATCTCCGTCCGTTTCTCACGTTATATAATAGATTAATCAAACACCCTAAGGATACGTTTATATCAATTATCACACTCGCCTTCGGCTCGAGTGATAATTGGAATTATTGCACTCGCCTTCGGCTCGAGCAATAATTCGAATTATCACACTTGCTTCGCTCGTGTGATAATTCATATAAACGTATCAGCTAAGGGTGTTTGATTATCCTATATTAAATTAGGGGGTGGGTTCCTAAGCCCGCATAGGTGTGTGTTGTCAGGCGTTGCCTGACCCCCCGCGCGCGCGCCACGACTCGCAGAGTTGTCAGGCGTTGCCTGACCCCCTCGAGCGCGCGAGGCGCGCGCGCCACGACTCTGGACTCGCAAATAATGGGTCTGACGACGTCAGACAAGGTGTGTGTTGTTTGGCGTTGCCTGACCGGTCAGGGGGTCATGACCCCCTGCCCTGACGACGTCAGACAAGGTGTGTGTACATGCAATAACAGGGGTATAGGTGTTTAGCAAGAGAGGATTCGAGCTTACCCTAACCAGGGGCGTCGCGCCGCGCACTCCGTGTGCGTGACCAGGGTCCTGGTTAGCGCAAGATTCCAGCCAAATTTTTTGTAAAACATATTTTTGAAATAAGGTTCGACCCAAAAGATACACCCGCCCACCGAAGGCAAAGGAATCAGACAACACCTGAAAAAGTTTACGTAATTCGGGCCCTGGTTACGCGCACGGAGTGCGCGGCAAGCTACAAGAGCTAAAACGTTTCGCGACGTCCCTGGTACGGTGTACCAGAAGGATAATTTATTGTACCTTTTTTAAAAATAGAAATAACTTATCATTCTGGGATACGTCTGTGTCCCAAAAGGATAAGTTATTTCTTATTTTTGAAAAAGAAAAAATAACTTATCCTTCTGGTACACAAGTGTGTCCCAAAAGGATAAGTTAATTTTATTTTTGAAAAAGAAAAATAACTTATCCTTCTGGGACATGAGTGTGTCCCAGAAGGATAAGTTATTTTTATTTTTGAAAAAGAAAAATAACTTATCCTTCTGGGACACGAGTGTGTCCCAGAAGGATAAGTTATAAATCAGATAAATCACATCTCACAGACCTGTTACCTCAACCTTAGAAATATAAAATGTATTGGCTCAAGACTCACTCATGAACTCAAAGTGCAAATGGTTCATGCAAACATATTATTCATCATACTTATTGTCTTATTAGCCACAGGGAAGTACATCCTAAAACTTCAGAAGATTCAAAACTATGCTGTGAGGTTCATCTTTAAGCTTCAAGGTAAAAGTAAATGGACATCAATCAGTCCTTATCTACCAGTTATTTAAAGAATTAAGTTTAAGTGTTAGTATTTAAATGTCTGAATAATTTAGCTCCTAATTATTTGAAGGGCCTTATTTCCTTGAGAGACACTAAAAGAGTAAGTGTAAGATTAGATAATGATTTCTTCATCCTTAAAACACCAAGCAAAACAAACTTTACAAGAACTGAATCATATTTGAATTAAAAAGAAAACTTTCTTCAAGACATCAATCTGCAAGACTTTTCTCCAACTCCGTACTTGAACTCCAACATGATCCCTTTAGGTAATGCAATGTAGAGAGCAGCAGGATCCAAATGAGTCACACCAAGATGAGTGGTGTGCAGGCTTCTTCAGTTGAATACCTACCTCAGCTTTTGGGGTGTTTATGTGTTTATGTTTGGGGTGTTTATGTGTTTATGTGTTTGTTTTTAGGTTATGTAGGTGGTTAATGTAGGTGGTTAATGAATATGACACACTTTATTATGAGAACTAATTAATTAATTAATTGGGGTGTTTAAATTGCGAGAGCTTTTTATGAGGTAGGCCCCCCAGCAGTCACCCCCTGGTACCAGGTTATAGCACCGTCAAGTGCAGTGACCACCAGCCTGAATTAAACTGAAACTTGCTCTTTGGTCTTTTTATGTACTCCAAGCATCAAGAAATTAAGTAACACACTTAGTGAAGAGAAGTAGAGGACCAGTGGATGGATCCAGGTTATTTGTGTCCTTTTTGAATTTGAATTTGAATATCATTTTACAGCACAATTACAATATATATTTTTTCAATAATTCATACAAAGGAGCATCTCGGTTGTGCTGAGGGACAGCACTTAGTCAATCATCAAGACTGTTAACAAGGCCACCCATTAGGGAAATAAATATAATATGTGAATTGAATTTGAACGTTGCACATTTATAAATTAATGAGAAGTGGCATGCATCCTGATCCAATACTCCATCTTGAGAGATGCTTCTCCTGAAAATCAGGGTTAAAACATATTTGAATTAAAAAGAATCAGCTTTTCAATATAGTGGGCCTAAGATTTGGAATAGTTTGCCTTATTCAATTCGATGTATTCCTGAACGTGTAGACTTTAAGAAGCACTTGAAAACATTTTACTTCAAGGAAAAAGCAAATTCAAGGAAAAAGCAAATTGTATTTCATTTCTTTATTACACACACAAATCAATAATAACTATATTAGTATAAATTACTATATGTAATATTAATGATTGGAAGGATCTGAATAACATTTTATTTCTTAAGTTGTTAGGCATATATTGGTAAAAATATTTTCCTAATTTCATTTTTAAGTCATTATGTGCCAGGTTCAAATAGGATAAAAAAACACCAGCATCACTGTCCACCAGCTTGGGGAGAGTGGCATTTCTTTAGGTAATTAGGGCAGGCTATCTCTAATTTGTGTATGTTAAAACGGGGACAAGGATGTCGGTGCTTGTACTGCCCACTTAAGATCACACAAGAAGATACAATTTTGGACTTTTGGGTAAGGTGTTAGCAGGTGGATACTTGAAACTTTCATAAATGAAAGTTAGGAAAAGTTGTTTTCATAATAAGGAGGTCATTATATTCTACAATATCCCCAGAATATATTGGGGGTAATGAGCTTCAGAGAGATTTTAACCAGCACAGAAAGTCACAATTTGATAGAATACTTAGAAATTTTTTGTATGATAGCTGCTCATTGACATTTGGCATAGTAAGGGAGACACTCTCAAGTGGGGGAGCCAAGTGATATACCAGATAATGAAAATTTTGTGATCTAGTTATAGGAGACAAAGTTGTGTTCAATCCAGTTTTCATCATCTCCTAACTTCTGCTTTTCTAACAGCATTTTCTTAATTCTTGCCTTAACAAAGGATACTGGAGTAGAGGTGTCTGGATTATCTTAGAAATTGTAAACAAGAATTCCAGATGGTGCTCATTCTATATAAATAGGATTCAAGGGAGTACAAGGTATAAACTTTTTAGAGCTTTACAAGAAAATTTGAAGAGTTTATACAAAGCAATAGGGCAATTAAATTTAAATATTTTGAATGTTTCACAAAGAACTATGGTAGAAATACAGGTTTTTGAGGCTAAGTAATATGAGAGTTGAAAATTGGTTACTATGTTCTTTAATGAAGAACTCAGCCGTGAGCTTTTGGTCAGGGTAGGGTCGCAGTAATGAACACAAGTTTTAAATTTATCAAGAAAACGCCCCTGCCTGTCTTACCCTCAATACTTTTTCTGGGCCTTGAATACAGAACTAAGTTTATTATCTTTTTTCCACCCCAAACAGATATGCCATGTCGAGGTGGCTTTCAAAAGTGTGTAGAGGTCATTGTGGAGGTTTTTAGGAATAAGGTCAATTATCTGATTCAGACTTCCAGTTGAGCATATGAAAGTTTTTGGCCAAGGCCTTTAAATGATGGTCCCAGGAGAGTTTTTTTGTCGATTATCACCCCAAGAAATTTAGTATTTGTTACTCTAGGTAGCTCAAAGTCATTGGATTTTAGGATAGGGTCATCTTCACCTTGGGAGACTCAGAGGTTTTTTCAAGGGGGCCTTCTCAAAATACATGTAACATGATTTTCAAGGTTTATATGGAGTTTGTTACATATCATATAGCAATGAATTTTCTTAAGTATTTCCCCACTTGCATATACACTGTCTTTAGATTTACCTCTCTAAAGATATTCACATCATCAGCAAAAGTACAATTTCAGAAATCCTTAGCAATTTTAACAAGGTCATTAATGTAAATTGGGAACAGTAGTGGACCCAAACAACTACCCTGAGGTACCCCCATAAGTAATAGACATTGGTTCTGATATCCTTCACCTAATACTGAGACTACTTGTTTTCGATTTTCAAATAGTAAGGAGACATAGAGCAGGGCCTCTCACCCCATAGTGTTCGAGTTTTTCAGATGATATGGTCAATGGTGTCAAAGGCTTTACTAAGGTCGATGAATATGCCAACCACATGCTCATCTTTTCTAAGAGCTTCTTGGACCTGACTTATGGAGTAATTCAGGGCATGTGAAGTTGAATGATTCTGTTGGAACTAAACTGTTTTATCAAGTAGGATTCCCTGAGAAGTAAAATAGCTATAAAGTCTATTATAAATAATTTTTCAAAAAATTTACCAAAATTGGCAAGGTTGAGATAGGACGATAATTTTTTTAGGAGTTCTTCATTATCTTTTTAAACACACCTTGCCCATTTTTTAGTCGGTCCGGGAATTTACCAATTTTCATGAGATGGTTAAAATGCCTAGTTAGGAATTGGACTTTATGACAGGGAGAGCATTTCTTGATGACTGTTATTGGTATATCACTCGACTTCCCACTTTGGAGCTCCTGGATGATTTTGGAAATCTCCTCTTCTGAGCATTCTGATAGGTAAATGCTATTACTCATGGTAGGAGGCATAAACTCAATATATGTGGCATTTATGGGTGCAACGGTTACTTGGTCATTTAGTGATGATGCAATGGAAGTGAAGTACTTATTAAAGGGGTTGGCAACTACAGAAAAAGTACCATATTTTATTATCTAATTTACCTAAATACCAAGTGAAAACAAAATGTGAAACTCCCCCTGTTTCAGCCCCCTCAAAAACACACCTTTATTTTTAGCAATAGTTTACCCAACCCCGGGGTAGTCCCATTTTCTGTTTTTTTTTTTTGACAGCATTGAGTGCATAGTGCATATTGGGCAGGCGGCCGGTTCCATAAACTCAAAACATTGTAAAATACTAATATTTAAAAGTCAAGAAAAATAGTAATCATCGTTTAAAAGCATGTGGGGGAACCTACTATAATTTGATAAAAATTTCCCCACCTGGCTAGTTAGTTTTAGGGGGGGCCATTGGTTGGGGGCCAGTTTTGGTCAGGGGGGGCAAAAATCAAATATTATAACTTTTCATGGGTGATGGGGGGGCCCGGGTTTGTGGGCCCCAAATTGGGGGGAGGGCCTGAATTAGTATGGGGGACCGATTAGTTGGGGAGACCAGTTAGTGGGGGCCATTAGAATGGAAACCCAAATAGGGGGGTCAGGTTGGGGGGAAAAATTAAAGGGGCCGGTTGGTGGGGGTGTGTGGGGGGCCCAAAATGGGAAGCCCCGGATGGGGGGCCCTTTTACCAAGGTAAAACCAAAAGGGGGGAACCGTTGGGGGTTCCATATTTTGGGGTTTCCAAAAATAAGTAGGCCCAGGATAAAGGGGGAGCCTGTTAGGTGGCCCGGGAATGATAGTCTGGAAGGCGAGCCCCCTTTCGGGGCCCCAAAGGATGATGGGGGATTGGGGGGCCTCGTATGGTGGCAATGAGGTGAGTCTGGTTAGGGTGACACCGAAAATGAGCCCCAGAAAATCAGGGAGCCCAATTCAGGGGTTTTATAGGTGAGCCCCTTTTATTGAGGTGTCCCATTTAAGGGGGAAATTGGCGTCGTTTTTTATTTCAGAATAGGAGGGAAAAAATGCCTCCCCCTTTTCCCGGCCCCCACTTTAAAACCCCCTTGTCACTCAAAAGACCCCTACATTGTTCTTTCCCGTTTTCTTTAAGGGGAATTTTCTGGCGAAAACACTGTCTTTTCGGCTTT